>JASDQU010688905.1:53397-64922 GCA_032191745.1 Picea mariana
AGATCGATCGGGCGGGTTTGAAATACATCGTCAGCCGTCCATCGGTGCACTTGCCGCTGGACCATAGATATGACTGCAACCTTTAACCAACTTGCTGGACCCCCCCCACCGTTAAAGGCAGACTGGTCAGGGGGGTCCAAAATTTAATCTCAACCGTAGATTTGGGTGTCGAAGTCTCAGCCGTTCAGATGCATGCCTTTGTTATCCAAGATTCCGGACCCCCCCCGTTAAAGGTAGAACGGTTGGGGGGGGAGTTCGGAAAAGCTTATTGACCATAGATCTTAGCGCCATTGTCTCAACCATTCATCTGTGCACCTTCTTTAACTTGTCAGTGCATAATTATATTTGTTCCGAAAACTTAGGACAAGTGATTTATGCAGATTTACTAGCTTTCCCCTGCTTTGTATCACCATGGGTGTTAGACATTCACCTATCAAACATCAAAGGTATGTTTAAACATCGATCATCATGCATATTTTATTGAAATAAAGGCCACTAACCTATGCTCTAACCTACTTACCTATGATATTTAGACCAGATTAAACTATTGGACTAAGAAATTACTCTATCCTAGGGTTATTTGGCCAAGATTAGGCAGTTTGGTCAAATTTATTCACTAGCTAAACTAATCAGCCTGGCTAAGATTAAACAGTTTAGCCAAGTTTATTCACTAATCCTATCAACATCAATTTAAAAGGACTTGGTCATGCTTAAACAATATGGACCAAGTCATTGTTATTGCATGGGGCTTTATTCAATTTCTTTTATGCTCTCTTTTATTATTTTTGTTTCTTTTCTTTTCTTTTTCTTTTTCTTTCTCAAATCATTTACAGAATGGAAAATTATTTGGCAACCAAACACAGTGAAAAGATGACATTTCAGTCACTAGTTGATCCTATAAATTATAGGGTTATAACATATAGCTCTTCCCAAAATCCTCCAAATATTCTTTTATTATTGCATCAAGAAATGGGATCTTGGAGAAATACTTGCTCCAAAACCCTAAGAGAAGAAAACTGAAAATGGATGGAATAGAGAGAGAGAGAGAGAGTGGAAAATCAAGTAGCATAACACTAGCTCAAGATATGGTAAGTGAAAGAGTGAGGGGAGGGTTCCTTTTATACTTGGAGAGGAAAAATCACCCCTCTTGGATCTATGCCAAGTGTCCAACACCAAGCAAAAGAGGAGATCCCTAGGCTAGGGTGCACCATCTAGGGTTTAGGAAGTAGATCTAGGGTGTAGATGGTGTGGGAAGTGTTGGGATCACACAAAAGGTAAGTGGGGTACTCATGGGATATGTGCCATGGGAGAGGAAGAGGCCCAAATTGAATTAAAATCAATTTTTCCTTGGAGATCCAAAAAGGGGGGCGTAACTCTCCTTGGAGGGCACAATTTTGGGATGAGGAGAGGATGGGGGTGAGGTAAATAAGGGAGAGGGTGTTGGGATGATGGATGGGTGACCTGGAGGCCCTAGAGGAGCGTAACACATGATAGAGGCCCCCCCTACACACTCAAACATAAGTTATAACGTTCCACCACTAGGAAAAACGTCAATCCCCCTAGGGGGCATGATTTTTTGGTGATGTGAGGGGGTAAGGGGTTAAAAATAGGTTGGAAAAAGGTTGGGTGGGTAGGTTATTCTTAGGGAGTCTCTCTCTAACATTTATCCATCATTTTACATCCTTATAACTCATTATTGCAATTTTACATTTTTGCCATGTTTGGACTTTAGCAATTAAAATTGTTGTTTTTGACTGACTGACACTCCGGGTGGACAAACCCATAGAAAAAGTTGTCCAACTGAGATGAAAATTGGTCCATGGATGTAGGGAATGCTATTCCATTTATTTTGAGCATAAATACCCCTATCAAAAGTCCAAGGACCTAGTTTTTACAATTATTGCTCAAAATTAATTAATTAATTAAATAATTAAACCTCCAAACTTAGGGAAATTTAATTAAAAATTAATTAATTAAATACTAGACTCGACGGAATTCCATGAAAATTTATAAGATGTCTTGCATGGTCATTTACAATGATTCCCTACAATATTTACCAAAAGATAAGCCCATTGGAACGATGTTCACCACTTTTGAGGAATTATTGCAAGTGTGAGGGAAAAATTGAAGGGAGATCAATAAGGCTGAAAAGCCCAATTGATAACCTGAGAATAAAAAACCCTTGGTGAAAGGAACTCTCCCAGTGAACCGATCCCAAGGTAACTGACCTAGACATGACTCGTGTAGACCTATTACATTATTAACCCACGCAGGGGTGCAGAAATTCCAGTTACAAAAAGAAGTGCTGGGGCCAAACACTGTCCTGTAGAACCAAAGGTCTTCAACAAAATTGCATCTGGTGATGCATCTCTTCATGGAACATGGAGTTCACCACCTATGTTGGAGAGGCAGTCAACAATGCCCATTACCAATCAGCGGGCACCTCCTCAAACCCCACCAAAGTGGGGCAACCTGACTTCATAGTTAAGTGCAGGTAACTAGGAATTTTTGCATTTGTGTATTATATCATTTGCATTGCATGTTAGTTTGCTTTCACATTTACATTATTGATTGTTTTATTTCAGTCTATATATTTATATATGCTGGGGTGGCACTACCACCCCAAATTTTGTTACTGATGTTTCTATTGAGATCAAGCAGGTCAACAGGTTATGCCAGAGATGCTGAGGTTCTCATGCGCTCTACGGTGAGCACATGTCCCCGATTTGGAGCCAGATGTTATCCCCCACTTTTAGGGATAACTAAGAGATCATGTCTCGAGGCCCACAGGTCCTAGACATGGAGTACCGAGAGCAAGATTGACTTTAGCATGGCCCTGGAGGGCCCACCTTTTCTTTCTTCCAGCATCTTTATCTTGTCAGCATCAACAACATCTACCACCATCAGCTTGGTCATGTGTCTAACATGGCTCTTGCTCCATGAGGTAATTAGTCCAGGTATCATGGTATGTGTCACTTTGATCATCAAAAACCTTGAATGTGTGCATCTGATTCATTTTATTTCTAACGATTGCTTGGATCTTACACTTGCCCACTTGATCATGTCTAGGGAGATTAACAAGACGCCCTAGTAAGTTTGCGTCTGTAGGTTTTGGTTTGCCACTGGGGGGATTTCTGAAAATCCATCGTCCGCTCCCATCATAGCACCACTTTTTCATCTTGTTTCCTGCTCACTTATCCCATTCCACATGTCTGGGCACTGGGTTGACCTATTTTTCAGGACTGCACCTTATCTCGTGGGAAGAAGGGGCTAAAGGCCTAGAAGGTAAAAGCAAGCTGGTAAAAGATAAAAGCCTAAGAATAAAACCTCAAGATGCTTCACCCAAGGATCCTCGAGAAAGCAATTAAAGGCTTCTCAGCAAGAAAAGAGAGGGACCCGAAAAAGTAATAAAACAAGACTTAACTAGAGGATAGGGGGTCTCATCATGAGCCAGCCTATTAGGTCCATGGGTACCTAGCAGTATGACATTGCCACCAACTGGTTACCACGCCAGGGCAGTGGCTCTTGGTTGCATGGCCAAGGGAAAGGGGGTCTCATCACGAGCCAACCTTCTCATTTCTGTGAAAGTACTTGTGGGTAACACTGTCACCACTGGTCACCACACCAGGGCAGTGTCCCCTGATTAGCTCTTGAACAAAAAAGAAATAAAAAATGAAAGAATAAAAAGAATAAGAATAAAAGGCAAGAATGGGCTTGGAAAAATTGCATCCAAGACAGGTACAACTCGCCTTCTACAAAGGCACCCACAGGTAACGTTTCTTGCATCCTTGACCCTCATTGCACCCAGATGCTTGGACATCCCCTGACCACATTGCCCACTTACATGGCTTGGATGAGGTCTCTTCCAAGAACTTTCCATTTCCAGTGGAAACTAGCCCAATAAGACACCTTGTTCTTTTCTCCAAACTTGTAATGCAGGCTTGTGTAATATCTTTGAGCTTTTGACTGATATATTAGGGATTTTATGCATGTTATTGGATAAATCCGTGAGTGCGGACAAAAACCGATCTCCCTAGATCCACTTGGATCTAGAACAAAACAAGCCAGAACGATACTCTTTCCCTAGATTTTAACTATTGAATGAACTAGGAGGAAAGAATCATGTACATACCGTATGATCGCTTCCTTGGGTCTTTGTTGTACTAATTTTGCTTCGATGCTCTTGCGCAGTCCAGACCAAGACAGCTCAAACCAATCAAAGTGAAAACAACTCAATATATTCAACAGTTAATCTATACATATGATCAAGGAGTTATGTAATAAAGTGCAATCAACTTTATGGGAAAGGGACACATTACTGTATTATATTGATAGAAAGAAAAACTTACAACCTGAGCCTTGATGTTGCAAGCCTCCTTTCGATGGCTCCTAGCTCTGACACACACACTTGCTCATGCATGAAGAAAATCAACCACTTTTGATGACCTTGCTGGTGTCTCTAGCTGTTGTAGCATCAGTCCTTCATACAATCTTCCACTAATTCTCCAATCAATCTCTTGCTAGTTTGCTTCTAACCTTTTCCATGAGCATTCCCCTCAATATATAGGAGAGAATAGATTAGTTACTTGGATAGGAATGATCCTAAGATATCAGGAAAACCAGTACTTAGATAACCATTCGAATGCCAACTCATCATTATAGAAGATTCCCTTCTAGAAGGTTCGAGAATTTATCTTTTTCCTTCCTTTAGAAGATGTTCGCACCCTGATAGTTAGGTACAATGCGAACCCCTCACACCCCAGCTTAATGCAACCTGCGAGAATCATGCATTCTCGCAGGTAAATATATAGGTAGCCTGCGAACCTCCCTTAAAAATATGATTTCTGGAAGCAGACAAAGGTAACTTTTCTCAGGAAAGTGTTCTAGTGAAGAGCTTGATTTCTCCATCATCATTACATCATCATGACGACCAAAATTATGGATAAAAATGCACGTGCTTAATAATATTGATGATGAGATGTGATTAACATTGCTATGATCCCTATGATTGATGAGCCCATGGAGGGTGTAGCTATTGATGTGCATAACCATGCCCGACGGACAGGTACCATTTTGGACCGATACACATGGGGAGATGATTAGTTCGGACCTCCATGGGGCTGAAGATCCCACCAGGTGGATGTTGAGACCCCATCAAGGGGCAGATACATGACAGATATGGATCAGGGGCTTTGCACTAGAGAAGAGGAGGACGTTCCACCAGAGGCACCTTGGCAGAGCTTGACCTAGGGAGATTGACCCTTTTTCAGTGGAACATTGTACTTGGAAGGCCTAGGACGTCACCCATGATGACCATGCCATCATCTAGCCTTATGGACGTCTTGGGAGGTAGACTGGGCAGTATTGGCACATGTGGCAGGTTGGAGAATCCCAAGGAGGGCTGATGTTTTGCTCCAGGATGCTCCATTTTCCCTAAAAGGGGCTAACATCTCCTTTAGAGGGGCTTGATGTCTCTTTTCAGCTTGATTAGGGTTTTAATTTGACATTTTAATGTAAAAACAATATGATTTAGTATTTTGGCCTTTTTTTTCATGACCTAAAATGTAAAATTAGGTCATGGTACTGTATAAATGAAGGATTTATACCTTCATTTTTGGATCATCTCACACTCACTCATAGTGAGGTCTGAAATTTGCGCCCTCTCTTGGGTTATTGGCTGAATTTGTGAGGCACACTTGTTGAAGGAAGACTTTTTTGGCATATTTTGGCATTTCTTTTAATGGAAGGTCTTACAACTAGGGTTTGCTATGTTTTTCTTGGTGATATGTAAGTATTTTTTTGCAAAACTTCTTGATTGAATGGTTGCATTACTTATTTCTTGCATATATTTATAATTTTGTTGAATAAACCCTAGGTGACAAGCACACAGGTAGTTCCTTGCCTCATGTCCCCATTGAGATTTTTTTTTTTCAGCCATTATTTGAAGAAGGAGAGAGCCTAGACGTAGCTACACTCTCATTCTCTCTTTCCTTTTGCTAGCCATACTATTTACAAGCTGAGAAGAAGGAGACGCCTTAAAGCCTAGGTCATCTACACTTTGGGCTGATTTTTCTAGGGTTTGTTGGTAGAGCCTTGCTGTAGCAACACTTTGCTTCATCAAACCCTCTTGTCTTGGTTTATGCTATCTCTTCAGCTAGCCATAATTTCCAT
Organism: Picea mariana; assembly: GCA_032191745.1. Classification (NCBI taxonomy): domain Eukaryota; kingdom Viridiplantae; phylum Streptophyta; class Pinopsida; order Pinales; family Pinaceae; genus Picea; species Picea mariana. The sequence goes on from JASDQU010688905.1 coordinate 59,569, forward strand.
TGAGTTAAGGAATGAGGAGAGACCACCAAGGCCTAGTTCCCCTACACCAAGGTGATCCTTTCTCCCCTAGGGTTTTGACTTTGAGGCCTTGCTCTAGCAACACCTCAAAGCTTCTCCCTCTATTCCTTAGCCGTACTATCCTAATCCTTTAGCTCTTGCGTCCTTCACTTTTGACTCCATTAAACCCTAAGGCACTAATCTAAACATCCTCTTGCTTTGAAGTGAACTTGATCACAACCATCTTCAAAACCTTGAATCAAACCTTGACTACTAACCCTAGCCTAGGAAATAACCAAACTAACATGTTGCTGCCTTCATCTTTAGCTATAATATCATTGGTGCAACTAAAATGTTTCCTTTATAAGCAATTGAATGGTGATTAAAGGCATTAATTGAATGAATTATTGATTTGTTGCATTGAATGCCATATAGTTTCAGGATTTATTGAAGAAGTGACATAATTTTCATTGCTATTTTATAAACATTGACTTCGTCAATATTTATTATCAAATTGCTTACATGTGTATTAGATAGTCATTGATTTATATGAAGTACTAACCCATTGATCAAGCTTGCATATATCAGTTTGTTGTTGCTTTGTTTTAGGTAGGTGTATCTCTTTGGGGGTTTTACTTTATTATTGGTTGTTTAGCCAGACTATCTGCTCGGTGGTGACTTGTGAGGGGGGAAATTATCCTTGTCTTATAATCCTTTGCCTTCTCAAAACCCCAGGTCACCAGGGACGTCTCCCCTGGGCCTTACCAACCTAAACAGAAAGAACCATCCCATTGTCGTGACATTGGGTGGGATTGTTTCCTGTTACGCCAGTTTGACTCTCCAACCTTTACCCTTTTTTCCTTGCTACAAACTGCGTGATAACAGTCCCTCTTTAGAGGGAGTGACGAGGTACATATGCATTGTGGGGTAGTGGATGTCCTGGGGACATGTTGTATCTATTTGAGAGCTATCCATAGGACTTGGATGCATTGGATGTGAAGTCACAGGGGTGCACAAGATGAGGTACACATGCATTGCGGGGTAGTGGATGTCATGGTGACATGTTGAAGGTATTTGAGAGCTACCCACAAGCCTTGGATGCATTGGTCGTGAAGTCATGTTGTGCTATAGATATTCGATGATGTATACATTCATATGTTCAACAGTCAATGGTCATGAGCTCTTGTGGTAACATATAATACCTTCCTAGTTAAGAGGGACTGTTGATATTTTGATGTAATTACAGAAGATATTCTTTTGTATTTGTATTGGTCAAACCACGAGAAGGTTATTGTAGTCTTATTGTATAAATAGGCTCAAAAGAAATTATTATTTTATTGTTATCCTTATTATAAAATCCAAAACAACCCCTCTTAGAGTTGCATATTTTCAGGAGTCAAGTTATGTGTATAAATAGAGGTTGAGTTTCTCTAATTTGTATGTACACACAACTTGACTTCTCTTGTGTATTTGGAGCATAGCAAAGGAGGTCTAGTGCAGGAGGTCTTGGTTTCTTGGTCTTGGTCTATTTGTGGAGAGCTATAACATGACATTGTACTGGTTGAAGGAATCTATACTGAAGAATTGGTTGCTAGGTTTTCTCCCCCACGAGGGTTTCTGAGGATATATCTTGTGTTCTGTGATTGTTTATCTTTCAGTGATCCTATTACATGCAATTGTTAATGAATGCTAAAGAAGATAACTGTAACTTCTAAAATTATAACAATAAGCTCATTAAGATGTAATTTCATCACCAACTCAAAACCAACCAGCACATGATGCAATCAATAAAGCAAAGAGAACAACAATAGTCATCAAATATGAGTGAACAACAACTTTAATCTTCATTATGTCAATTTTCACATGCAACTCTATGTGACTAATTTTCAAATCTGAAAATTGCTTCCTAGTGAACTAATAATAAAACCCTAGTTGTGATCACTGAACAATTTTACACTGAAAATTATTGAATGAAAACATATGAAACGGAAACAACAAGATCAGAGATGAATCATCAATACAAAAGAGACATAATAACTTTGTTCTGTAACTTGTTAACATTAGAAATCTCGAGGGAAAAACCAACCCTCCCAGCCAATACAATATCACCAAAATCTGAGCACAACCTTTTCCTCCAAAGTCACCAAAGTTGAGAACAACCTTGTTCTCCAATAACCATACAAATCAGAAAACCAAACCTTAACAATATTCTGGAAATATCTTCTACCCACGAATCTCCTTTAGACTACATGTACGACCTGTTGTCACTTATCAACCTGTACAAATCTGTACCTGCCTATAAAATCAGATACACGATTCACCTTACTGGAAACTCATGTGCATACACAGTTAACCTTCTTGCGGCCTATGCATATACACAATTCACCTAGGTTGTGACCTGCGTATATATGAGATTAATCACCTGTGACCTACGTATATACGCACTTCGTCACACCTATGACCTGCATATCTACGCGATTTGTCCCACTTCAAATCACGATTGTACGAAAAAATTCACTCCACATGTGTGACCTTCTTCGCTTCTCTCTCCTAGGCTAGGTTCACCACCTTGCAGACTTTCCCTTTGCTAATATCACCAAGCCTCCTAGCACAAGTGCAGACTCACTTATGCTATCTCCATCATGTCTCCACACACTCTACATGATGTGTAATGTCACAATGACCTCTCTTATTTATATACAATCCTTAGAAGTCAACATAGAAGCCCCTCCACAAGTCAACAAAGACCATCACCAAACCCATGAATCCCCCACTCAAATCCAAGGGGGTTTTCACCAGTGCGATGTGGTGCCCATGATGATTTCCACATGCCCAACACCTAGGGTCATGTGAGAATACCTACCCGAAGCTACAAAAATCAACACTCCCGCTTAGCGAGGAAGGTATTATCACCACACTCCACAAGTGGGAATGCCTTTAAATTCTACCAAAGCATAAACACTCCCTCTTAGCGAGGGAGGCATTCCATCCTCCATCATCACCTGAAAGTAGCTTTATCTCCCATCCTGGATCTGCTACCATAGCTGCTCTCCAATCTGCCTGATTGGTGTGATGTCCCATTCCCAAGAGTAGGCCAACAGAGAGTGAATTTGTAGTCTATTTGTTCTCGTAGACTATAGTCAGGCACAAACATGGAACAAAAGGAGAAATAAGGGTGATTTAGTGGCTAAAAGATGAATTAGCCAAAAAGCATAGGAAAAGTCAGTCAAGCCAAAATCAACAGAGAAATAGAATGAAAGGTGTCGAGGGGGGACTTAATTAATTAATTACTCACCTTAGGAGGAAAAACACCTAGCTTAAGTGATGTCAACGGAGAATTAGACCGGGAAGAGTATAAAGGGAGGAATTTGACCTAATTCATCATTATGTTATGATTTGATATTGAGATAGTTTCCAAAGGAGGAGGAAATCAACCCCCTTGTTGTTTTGTGGATTTCTGGAGGAAACCATCACCATTGATTGGTTTTAGTGTTGAGAGACACACCCTAGCCTATCGAAGATACCATACAGGTATTTCACCGTGCAATTCAGGAGATCCAGTTTGCAGTGATTATGTAGCTCAGCCAGTGAGGGCATAAGGGTTAAAGAGAGGGTTTGGTGTAGCTGCACGAGACAGAGGATTATCTTGCATATTCCTTTTGACCCAGTTGAGAGCTAGCCAGGGCACTTCATTTGAGCCACCAGTCATTACTTTCTGATGGTGGAATCTCCCAGAATGAAGAAGAGAGTCAGATATTGCTTAGCTCTTGAGGAAGCGCATTTGGGGTTCCAGGGGTATTCCAAATAAGATCCAAGGAAACACTTACAACCCATTACAAAGGAGACCAGGATGATTGTTTCGAGACATATATCGTCGGATTTCATCAGTGGGATCATTAGGGCGCACTCACACATCCTAGGAGGTGCGCAAACCCCCAGGGGGTGACATTTAGATCTTCTAAGTCCCGATATTCAGTCCGACAGTTACCAAGAGCAACCTAGAGACCAAGGCACTCATTTTAGGATAGTTTTCAGTCCATTCTGATGAGTATAGCCATCAGGGCGAGTTTTCCAATATCTGCAGCAGTTGTCGTGAGATTTCAGAACTGCATTTTGTCGATCTATTCGTGCATGCAAAGATCTTCCTTCATCTTCTGATCACGGGTATTTCATGTTGGTGGCTTTGTATTCCAGTGATGATCCATGAGATCTAACTGATGACTAGTTTATCTACTTCTAACATATTATTGTATTTCTTGCTTTTTCCTCATAATACATATTAGTGAGATGTGTTGTCCTTTCTTTTGCATGCATCATATATACTGCTAAAACAATAAATGAATGAAACACACATGCGAAAATCACCAAGCACGTTAAAACATTAACTCGAACGTATCCAAAAGCCTCTAGAGTATCAGATTTGAGTGATAAAATAGTAGTTCAATAGTCGATATCTAGATCGGCTGGATCAGGGATATTTCAATTAGCTACTCCCTCTGTCATCGAAGCAAATATTGCTCTCCAATCCTCCTGGTTGGTTGCATCCTCGGTCACTTAAGCAAATCTTGTTGTCTGACATGATCCCATCCTAGAAGACATCCTACTCCTATAAGCATCTTTCCTTTGAACCTCCTGTCTGGCCTCCTCAACCCATGACACCTGCCTCTCAGTTCTTGGAAGATGCCTCTCTCCCATCTAGACCTAAAGGTTGGCTCCCTCTGAGCCTCCTGACTCCCTCTGAGTCTCCTAAATCCCTCTGAAGTTAGACTCCTTTGGAATCTACGCAACCTCCAAAGATACTTCTCCCTGTCCATTGTACTCTGTATAGTCTTGGGAGGTTGCTCCTCCCCACTATATCTTGAGGGCTGACTCCCTCTGAACTCTAGCTCCCTTTGAGCATGTACCACTGATGGAGCTACCTGCTCCCTTTATACCTGTGCTGCTGGTGGGGCCACCTGCCTCACCACTGGTGGAGCTACTTACTCCCTATGTTCTACTGGTGGGGCTACCTACCTCACCACTGGTGGATCCACTTGCTCCTCATCTATCATCCATATCCTAAGACACCAATCAAGTCCATATCCTATCAAATCCTGGAAAATGTCCCTCGTGCACAAATCCTCTGCCAAGTTTCCCAAGACCTGGAAAGGCCTACCAACTCAACATCCAATAACACCTGTGCATATCGAAACAACACCACATAGCCCTACTCCTCAATTCCTGAGGTTGAGTGCAAGATACCAGATATATAAAATATGCAGAACAGAAACGAAATGCTAGAAATAACAGAATAACAGTATAATATCCAGCATAATCTTCACAATACACAAAAATGATATACGAAATAGCAACAGAAA
>JASDQU010688906.1:26132-37484 GCA_032191745.1 Picea mariana
TTTATCTTCATATTTTTTCCCATCTGGTTGGTCCACAATGATTACTTTCTCCATTGGTTCATCCACAACTACAATAAGGTTATCAAATACATCCACGTGTCTTATGTTAATGCTAGGGTATTCATGAAATGGTGAATCCTCTATAGATCCCTTATCTTCCTTTAGTAATAATCCCATGGTTCCACCTTAAAGTGGAGTTCATGAAACTACTATAGGCCTTTGAAACTTCCATTTCACACCTTCTAATACTATGGTATATATATCTTAGTTTACATAGGACATGATAATTGTGTCTGTGGTGAAAATATCCTAAGATATCCATGTAGAGGAGATTATTCCATTTCTAAACATCCCAATGAATTTCCATGAAATTCCACTATAACCAAACCAAATCTACCTTGTACACTCGACCTCCTATGGAAACCTCTCTAGTGAGACTATGTAGGCTAAAAGAAGAGGTAGAAATATTAACAATAGGCCATTATATAATGTACCAAATATTAAAAGCATAGACATACTCCCACATGCCCATTGTATTGCTTAAATATTTTCCTTCCATCATAGTGGATGAAGGTGGTAATGGGTGTTATGGAGATATTAATTCAATGTATCATTCATTATGCATGCTAGAAAACTTATTGACATATGGATTGACCATTCAAAGGTAATGGAGACATGGGTAAAAGGAAGCAAAGGTACTAAATATGATTCAAACACTAATCAATGAGAGAAAAATATGTAGAAATTAAATAAACATGATTCCATTAACAAACAATAGAAGAGCATACAACCATTACATAGCAATTTGCTAGGGAAAAGCATTCTAGGAGAATAACCCCACACAATAAAGCACACTCAATGTATTATTCAAAAACTAAATGGTAACAATACATTACAAAGTCTTTATTCTCTCAATAAGAATGTTTAGTAGTAGCATAAGGATTTATGAAAATTTTTGGGAGCATAACATTAAGTTAAAACTAACACTCTTCTTTTATCCAACCCTAACACTCAATAAATAGGCAGAATCAAAGCCATAAAACATTGATGGTTTTACATTTCTATATGATGGAACCACTATAAATTAACTAGACAACTGATTTTTCTTAGTATTCATTACCTACTAGTGTTTGACATTTACTCCCGACCACTACTTTGCATTTATTCCCTGACATAGATCTGAATTTATTCCCTACTCTACTACAATACTACAAGGTGTACAAAATAAAACATCCACTGAGTGTGGGTCCCATAAAACATCATTGTGCTCTAGAAAATATAATATTTATAAGTACCTCACAAATACTTGAAGACCCTTATAACTAGATCCCAATGCTCATGTCCACGATTAGCCATGAATCAACTCAAGATTGTCATTGCTTGGGAAATTCCTTTTCTAGTATAGACTGTAACATACATCAAACTATCACTTGCACTAACATAAGGGAAAAAAGGAATATCCTACATATCTATGGGTGTTGTAGGACACTTCTCAATTGGAATCTTAGTTCCCATAGAAATTGAAATAGTTAATTATCTTCAATATGTCGTACAAAAATGTTGTAGCAAAGAACTTACATACTTACTTTGGCTTAATCAAATATTTCTATTTGATTTATCTCTCCTTGTCTCCAATCCTAAAATATATTTTTCATCCCCCATGTCCTTGATATCAGATTGTGGTGAAAAATGATACTTCAACTCATGATTCACATAATTAGTATTACCAAAGAATAACATATCATCTACATATAGAGTGATAACAAAGTAACGGACACCAACATGTTTGTAATATGCACAATGATGTGATTTGGATCTCATGAATCTCAATACCAACACAAAAGAATCAAACATTTAGTACAACATGTTGGGACACTGTTTGACACAATATACTGGATTTTTATTTTGCAAGGAAATGTCTCTTTACCTTTTTCAATGTAGAGGTCGTGTTGTGTTATATAGATCTACTCCTTTAAGTCACCGTGTAGAAATTCTATTTTCACATGCATATATGATATCTCTAAATCAAAAGTTGTTTCCATCAATAATAGGATCCTAATAGATGTGATCTTAGCAACTCTAGAAAATATCTCACCAAAATGTATCCCCTCAACCACATTGCATCAATTTTTTGAACATCACCATCTATACTAATCTTATTTTTGAATACTTGTTTATATCCAATAGGTTTCTATCCATAAGGAAATGGTACCAAGTCCCATGTATAATTATTTCTATGTGCAATATTTTCCTCATCCGTGATCAATCTCCAAGACTCCTTCTCTTCCACCTCCATTTCCTCTTTCACAATTCTAGACTCATCAATGTAGAAAATAAATAAAACAAAGATTTGAAATCAGACAAACTATAATTTAACATGTTTGGTTTCCTTCTTTTCCAAGTGGACCTCCTTAAAGTTTGAGTTGAATTTTCTTCTTCCTCGTCCATCATGAACTTCTTGTTTATTTTCTAGTTCAACATTCTTAGTCTTGGGTGGTAAATGAACCATTGAATTCTTCTCATCCTCTTCTAGTTTCATAATTGTGGGAGAAGTCTCAGTTTTTATAAAAATATCATTCTTTCTATACAAAAAAAACCAGAAGATCCCAAAGCTTTCACCCTCTCACACCAACACTATAGTCAATGAAGATATATTCCATAGCCTTGTTATCCAACTTCAACTTCTTCTACTTGTTGGGCACACCTACCACAGTTAGAGAGGGGGTGAATGAGTGTGGGGTTCTTTTTCCAAAACTTCCCTCTTACACAAAACTCATTAGTTAGCATTCAACATTTACTCATTACCCATTGTTGTCATTTATAAACAGTTATATGTGAACATATATCAACAACATATATCAACAATATATCATCAACAAGTCATCACCATAAAGAACACAAAGAACACAATATGTATGTACAATTTTATTTTTATTACAGACTACAATCCTTGGGGTTTTTTAGCAACAACTGAATAGAGTAAAACTATACAAGAGCACCAGCTCTATAATGCAAGACTCATCTTACACCCTCAACACCAACTAAGATGAGGCAACAATCCTTGAAAGATATCAATCTGCAATAGGTACGCGACCTGTCAGTAGTGCAGCCTGCGTGTGTATGCTCCTTGGCTCACTACAACCCACATATGTATGCAGCCAGTGTATACAACAACCTGCGTATCACTTATGAGCTCGTAAGGTTTTCTCTTCAAGATCAACTCAGATCCTCTACAACTAATTTATCATTCTCTTATGTCTCTCGCTGTCCAAACTAACCCACAACCAGTCACAACTCATCCAAGCTCTCCAATAGTCTACTCATCCTCCACAACCAATCAATATGAATGTTATATCAATCAAGTATAAACAACCAGTATACCATAGCAATCATGGCACCATTGAATCACAAGAGAACTGCTCATTCCTTAAACCAACATAGAACACATCACAACATCCATACCAAGAATTCCCTAAGCATTCACAACACAACAAGTTATACTATCCATCAAGACAATAATGTAACCATACAAGTTTCTCTGTGACAGATCTTAGCCCATAGAATGCAGATCTGGATCTTGCTTCAGTCTTCAACATATTTTTGTCATCTCAAAAATGGATATTCATGATTGTATCCAGTATACGTGCCCTATCCTCATACATCCCACGTATGTACACTCCCTGGCCCATTACAACCCACGTATACACCTCAGAAACTAGGTTTTCTGAAGCTCCGAGAATTTTTCCGTCAAGATCTCTAATATTGCAAAAAATTTGATGCGTCTATGATATCTTCCTCACGCTCTCTTTCTCAAAATATATTTTCAATCATGCTCAAGAGATCTTCACCAAAGATGCTCTCACAAGAAGCTCTCCATCAATACTCCAAAAGGTATTATCATAAGAAGCTCTCCATTGATCCACAAAAAGGATGTTTTGCAAGAGACCATTGCTATCTTATTTATACTTTCATCCTCTAGGTTACTTAACCCATTTCTAGGTCACTTAACCTATTTTCCCTATTTTAGGATTAACCACTTTCCATAAATAGAAAGTTCTCCAATACTTTATCATTTAAATATTCCTTCTTGATTTTTTCACCTTACTTTGTCATTTATTGATTTTGTCACTTTTCTTTATTAATTAAATAACCCACCTTGACCTTGTCACTTTACTTTATCATTTAAATAATGATTTCTTCTTTTAAAATAACTTTGACTTCTTTGACCTTTTAGGTATTCAAGCCTTCATATGGGGGTCCTCCAACTTCGTAATGCCATAACTCTCAAACCGTGAGGAGTTATGTGACATTCCACATATCACCGGAAATGGAATGGCAACCACTATCCATATAGGATAGTTTCACCAACAAATTCACTGATCTTCATATCATAATTCCACATGAAAGCATGGGTCCTCCAACCATTCTTCTAGGATAACTCAATCCGCAAAGCGTCTTCCTGTGTGGGCTTTCACCATAATGGGACCACTTTGGAGTTCATACATTTGTGCACCTTATCAATCATGATAAGACAATAATTATTCATCTTTGTATCAATTCACCACTGCATCATATACATCAACTATGCATCATGTATCAATGACAACTCATTGATCCATCTTCATCATATCAATTACAACTCATTTGATCCATATTCATCTATGCATTCTCATCAAGGTCAATACATATTACATTACGTCAATCATAATCAATCAATCATTTTAAATCAATCAATCAAACCTTTGGCATCAATGACAACATGATCCAACAATCTCCCCCTTTCGCATTAATGGCAATACCAACATTCATGGCAATACCAACATTCATGTCAATACCAGTTACCAATTATTGATGTCAACATGTAGATAAGAAATGCTCTACATCAATAGTCAATGTGACTATCTCTCCCCATCAATAAAAATCAATCACATCAACGTGATTAACTCTCCCCCATTGACATCAATGGGAAAGGGCCATTTTCCTCTTGGGGATGCTCCCCCTGTCTGAATACCTTTGATATTCCTCTGAATAATCTCTCCCCTTTTTGAACAAGGGACATCACTCTAATGTAATTCTAAAAATACATCACTCGTACTCCCCCCGTGACCATTTCTCCCCCTAGAATTATGCTTTTGTGCTCTTTCTTCAAATATAGGACTTGTTTCTAGGTATGCATCTAATAAATATCTCCTCCTAGAATCATGGGAAGAAGAATGACCCCCCCTATGGGTATGTCTCCCCTATCTTCTCTGCAAGATGAACAATTTTCTACCATATAACAATCCTTCAACCTATTCATGCATCAAACTCATGCCATACCAAGCATCATGAAGAAAAAGATATGTCAACAATGAAATAAAGAATCATCAGAAAAATATCAACCAAGTACATCCTGTATAAGAATGTGTGCTCATCATGCACATCACCTATGTACATCAACCATGTACATCAACATCATTCAATGTGCCAAAAGATATCATCCATGGAATGTATCAATCATATGTCTCTATCAACATGCCAACCATGTGCATCTACCAATATGCCAACCATGTGCATCTACCAACATGCCAAACAATGTGTCATATCACTCATGATATGTCTCCATAATGAACCAAGTGCCATAACCATGTATCAAACAAATACCAATTGTTGTACTAATCAAGTAATACCAATGGTGTACTATCATGCAGTAACTAGAGATCACCAATGATGTACAACATGATCAATTTTTCAACCACATGTCTCAATGTGTAGCCCATCCATATGTTGCATGCATCAAGCTTTCCAACAAGTAAGATTCCAATACATCATCAAGATATAACACATAACCAAGGTGTCATAAATTCACTATCATGACCAACATTGTTCTTCAACAGAAAAATGCATCAATCCAAACTCATGGGTTAGGGCCATGCACCCAAGATTTTATTTTACATAATCCAATAGATGAACGTTTAAACCTGCAACAAAATAGTGTCAGAACCTACAACAAACAATGACATACCCTACAACAGAGTGTTATACCATCACATCAAGCTGCAACACAGGTGCATTACCTTTTTCCCAAGGCTTTACCACATATACATGTCCTATTGCACAACAACTCGTGTATGTACATGACCTATGCAAGTTCAACCTGCGTATGTACGTGAATGATACCACTGGCACCCGCGTATGCTTCAGTAGATGACTTATTTGAGCTTCCCTTCAGTCTTTCATTCTGGTCTAGTTGCTCTGTCTTCTTCAACCACTTCTATAGATGTCCCTGCTCCTCAGAACTTGAGCTCTGAGGATCCATCTTTTCAAAGATGTCTCCCTTTCTAACCTCATTCCTTCTTCTATCCATGCTATTTGAATTCCTCATCATGGAATTTCTTCTTGTGTTCCAACACTCCTGGGATTTGTGACCAAATCCACTACAGTTGTAGCATCTCATGGAATTACAATGAATAGCAAGGTGTCCTACTTGATCACATTTCCAACACCTCATGGTGTTATAAAATCTTCCATTATATATCCTNGCCCATGAAAAATAATTTCATACCTTTGCTTTGGTGTCCCAAAGATAGCTTCTTGATGTCTTCCTTGCTTTGTTCTTTTGAAATTTTTCTTGCCTTGTGTAGATGGTTTCTTTGAAACATTGTCTTCCTTCTTTTATGGACTTAACTCATGCTTCTTTGAGGTGCTTTCTTCTACATCTGTAGCTTCTTCTTTGTATCCTAGTCCTGATTTATCACATGGTGATCTTTGACTTTCCAATATCTCATCCAAGATTCTTGAGCTATTCAAGAATTTTTTTGACTTCTCTACCTTCTTTCTAAGGTCAACAACTTCAACTTCTAACTTATGACATGACTCTTACTTTTCATTTATTTGATCCTTCAATAGTTCCTTTACCCTTTTGGCTTCTTCAATTTGGGTCTTGAGATGGACAATAGTTTCAAAACTTTTGATAATCTCATCATCTATCTTCATATCTTCTTTTTCATTCTTTAGTCTTGTGATCTCTTCTTCATTTTCTTCTAATTGAGTCTTACTATGTTCTTCTAGTTCTTTGAGCATTTCTTTTAACTTCAATATGTGCCTTTGACTCTTCCTAAGAAACTTATTAGTGTTATCTGAAAGATAGTTATAGTCTATATAATAATGATCACTACTATATCTATATAAACCCTCTTCAACTTCCTTTTGAAGTTCTAATAGATTTTCTTCTATTCTTTCCATGGGATAACTACCATCAAACTTTACACAAATTGTTTCTAGATCTTTTTCTTCACTTGAGAAAAAATCAACATCATCACATTTTGAATCATTGCAATCAAGGGTCTTTGAGGATTCTTTACATTTATTTGAAGTATCTTCAAGATATCCCTTTTTGCCAACATTATCACATGATTATTTGCCTTCATTTGAAATCTCTTCAAGATCTTCATTTGAGCTAACATCATCACTTGATTATTTGTCTTCATTTGAAAATTTTTTAGGATCACATTTAGAGATAATGCATTCAAGAGTTTTTGGAGATTCTTTACCTTTGATAATCTTGATGGAGTGATCTTCAATATCTTCCTTCTCCTTCTTGCTTTGATATGTCTCCTCTAGTTTTAGCCATATATACTTGGTGGAAGTGCATTGTCCCATGCTCTCTTTGATAGGGCTTGAAAGTCCACTAAGAATGGTCTTGAGAGCCAATTCATCCTTCTTCTTTCCTTCTCTCTGAGTTGCAAACTTTGACTTGTTCTTCAAAGGAACTGATCCACCAATGGATTCCTTCCAAATACTTTCTCCCATTGTCTTCAATTACACTCTCATCTCTATTATCCAAGTAGAATAGTTTTCCTCATCAAGGATTGGTATTTCATCATCCATTTGTGGGGATATGGATCTCCTTCAACCTTGTTAAGGTTTGTAGTGAAGGCCCACTCTGATACCAATTGTTGGACACACCTACCACACTTAGAGAGGGGGTGAATGACTGTGGAGATCTTTTTCCAAAACTTCCCTCTTATACAAAACTCATTAGTTAGCATTCAACATTTACTCATTACTCATTGTTGTCATTTATAACCAGTTAGCTGTGAACATATATCAGCAACATATATCAACAATATATAATCAACAAGTCATCACCATAAAGAAAACAAGATGTATATACAATTTTCTTTTTATTACAGACTACAATCCTTGGGGGTTTTCAGCAACAACTGAATAGAGTACAACTCTACAAGAGCACTAGCTCTATAATGCAAGACTCAGCTTACACCCTCAGCACCAACTGAGATGAGGCAACAATCCTCAACAGATATCAATCTGCAACATGTACGCGACCTATCAGTAGTGCATACCACGTGTGTATGCTCCCTGGCTCACTACAGCCCATGTATGTATGCGACCAGTGTATACAACAACCTGCGTATCACTTCAGAGCTCGTAAGGTTTTCTCTTCAAGATCAACTCAGATCCTCTACAACCAATTTATCATTCTCTTATGTCTCTCACTATCCAAACTGACCCACAACCAGTCACAACTCATTCATGCTCTCCAATATTCTACTCATGCTCCACAACCAATCAATATGAATGTTATCTCAATAATGTATAAACAACCAGTATACCATAGAAATCATGTCACCGATGAATCACAAGATTATTTCTCATTACATCAACCAACATAGACCACGTCACAACAACCATACCAAGAATTCCCTAAGCATTCACACCACAACAAGCTATACTATCGATCAAGACAATAATATAACCATACCAATGTCTCTGTGACAGATCTGAGCCCATAGAATGAAAATCTAGATCCTGCTTCAGTCTTCAACAACTTGTTGTCATATCAAACATATATCTTCATGATTTTATCCATTGTATGTGCTCTGTCCTCATACAACCCGCGTATGTACGCTCCCTGGCCCATTACAACCTGCGTACACCTCAGAAACTAGGGTTTCTAAAGCTTTGAGACTTTTGTCATCAAGATCTGCGATATTTCCGAAACTTTGATGCATCCATGAGATCCTCCTCATGCTCTCTTTCTCAAAATAGATCTTCAATCATGCTCAAGAGATCTTCACCAAATATGCTCTCACAAGAAGTTTTCACAAGAAGCTCTCCATATATACTCCAAAAGGTATTCTCATAAGAAGCTCTCCATTGATCCACAAAAATGATGTTTTTCAAGAGACCATTGCTATCTTATTTATACTTTCATCCTCTAGGTCACTTAACCCATTTCTAGGTCACTTAACTTATTTTCCTTATTTTAGGGTTAACCACTGTCCATAAATAGAAAGTTCTCTAATACTTTATCATTTAAATATTCCTTCTTGATTTTGTCACCTTACTTTATCATTTCTTTATTTTATCACTTTTCTTTATTATTTAAATAATCCACCTTGACTTTGTCACTTTACTTTATCATTTAAATAATGATTTCTTCTTTTAAAAGAACTTTGACTTCTTTGACCTTTTAGGGCTTCAAGCCTTCATATGGGGGTCCTCCAACTTCGTAATGCCATAACTCTCAAACCGTGAGGAGTTATGTGGCATTCCACATACCACTGGAAATGGCATGAAAACCACTATCCATGAAATATTTGATCGACAACACTCCTATTTTTTGGGGTGATACACCTCTTGACCTTGTTTTCTCACGTCCTATTCAACCAATGGTTGAGGAAGTGGTCGTATCAATGCAATATTCGATCGACCCCACTCTTCTCTTGAAGAGTGAGAAGTCTAAGGAAGCGGTCATACCAATGCAATTTTTGGTCGATACTGCTCTTCTGATTCTGGTTCTATACCAAAAAATTCATTGATCTTCATCTCATTATTCCACATACACACATGGGTCCTCCAACCATTCTTCTAGGATAACTCAATCCACAAAGCATCTTCCCATGAGGGATTTCACCATAAGAGGACCACTTTGGATTTCATCCATTTGTGCGCCTTATCAATCATTATAAGATGATAATAATTCATCTTTGCATCAATTCACCACTGCATCATATACATCAACTATGCATCATGTATCAGTGACAACTCATTGATCCATCTTCATCATATCCATGACAACTCATTTGATCTATCTTCATCCATGCATTCTCATCAAGGTCAATACATATTACATTACATCAATCATAATAAATCAATCATTTGACATCAATCAATCAAACCTTTGTCATCAATGACAATGTGATCCAACAA
The DNA here is from genome assembly GCA_032191745.1 of Picea mariana. Lineage (NCBI taxonomy): Eukaryota > Viridiplantae > Streptophyta > Pinopsida > Pinales > Pinaceae > Picea > Picea mariana. Next base: position 36,348 of record JASDQU010688906.1, read on the forward strand.
TCTCCCCCTTTGGCATTGATGGCAATACCAACATTCATGTCAATACCAATTACCAATTATTTATGTCAACATGTAGATAAGGCATGCTCTACATCAATAGTCAATGTAACTATCTCTTCCCATCAATAAACATCAATCACATCAATGTGATTAACTCTCCTCCATTGACATCAATGGAAAAGGGCCATTTTCCTCTTGGAGCTGCTCCCCCTGTTTGAATGCATTTGATATTCTTCTGAATAATCTCTCCCCTTTTTGAACAAGGGAACTCACTTTGATGTAATGATGAAAATACATTGCTCATACTCCCCTTGTGACCATTACTCCCCCTAGAATTATGCTTTTGTGCTCTTTCTTCAAATATAGGACTTGTTTCTGGGTATGCATCTGATAAATATCTCCTCCTAGAATCATGGGAAGAAGAATGACCTCCCTATGGGTATGTCTCCCCTATCTTCTCTGCAAGATGAACAATGTGCTACCATATAACTATCCTTGGACCTGTTCATGCATCAAACTCATGCCATACCAAGCATCATGAAGAAAAAGATATGTCAACAATGAAATATAGAATCATGAGCAAAATATCAACCAAGTACATCATGTACAAGAATGTGTGCTCATCATGCACAACACCTATGTACATAAACCATTTACATCAACATCATGCAATGTGACAAAAGATATCATCCATGGAATGTATCAATCATATGCCTCTATCAACATGCCAACATGTGCATCTACCAATATGTCAACCATGTGGATCCACCAATATGCCAATCATGTGCATCTACCGATATGCCAACCATGTGCATCTACCAACATGCCAAACAATGTGTCATATCACTCATGATATGTCTCTATAATGAACCAAGTACCATAACCATGTATCAAACAAATACCAATTGTTGTAATAATCAAGCAATACCAATGGTGTACTATAATGCAGTAACTAGAGATCATCAATGATGTACAACATGATCAATTTTTCAACCACATGTCCCAATGTGTAGCCCATACATATGTTGCATGCATCAAACTTTCCAACAAGTAAGATTCCAATACATCATCAAGATATAACACATAACCAAGGTGTCATAAATTCACTATCATAACCAGCATCGTTCTTCAACAGAA
>JASDQU010688906.1:40303-55237 GCA_032191745.1 Picea mariana
AATAGTGTTAGAACCTGCAACAAACAATGTCAGACCCTGCAATAGAGTTTTATACCATCACATCAAGCTGCAACCCATGTGCATTGCCTTTTTCCCAAGGATTTACCACATATACGTGTCCTGTTGCACAATGGCTCATGTATGTACGTGACCTATGCAAGTTCAACCTGCGTATGTACATGACTAATACCACTGTCACCCGTGTATGCTTCAGTAGATGACCTATTTGTGCTTCCCTCTAGTCTTTCATTCTGGTTTGGATGCTCTATCTTCTTCACCCACTTCTGTGGATGTCCCTACTCCTCAGAACTTGAGCTCTGAGCATCCATATTTTCAAATATGTCTCCCTTTCTAACTTCATTCCTTCTTCTATCCATGCTATTTTAATTCCTCATCATGAAATTTCTTCTTGTGTTCCAACACTCTTGGGATTTGTGGCCAAATCCACTACAGTTGTAGCATCTCATGGAATTACAGTGAACAACAATGTGTCATATTTGATCACATCTCCAACACCTCATGGTGTTATAAAATATTCCATTATATATCCTTTCATAAGATCTAAATTCAAAAGCTTTGTGACCATATCCATTACATGAATAAAAATGCCCATGAAAAATAATTTCATACCTTTGCTTTGGTGTCCCAAAGATAGCTTCTTGATGTCTTCATTGCTTTGTTCTTTTGAAATTTTCCTTTCCTTGTGTAGATGGTTGCTTTGTAACATTGTCTTCCTTCTTTGATGGATTTAACTCATGCTTCTTTGAGGTGCGTGCTTCAGCATGTGTAGCTTATTCTTTGTATCCAAGTCCTGATTTATCACATGGTGATCTTTGACTTTCCAAGTTCTCATCCAAGATTCTTGAGCTATTCAAGAATTTTTTTGACTTCTCTACCTTCTTTATAAGGTCAACAACTTCAACTTCTAACTTATGACATGACTCTTCCTCTTCATTTATTTGATCCTTCAATAGTTCCTCTACCCTTTTGGCTTCTTCAATTTGGGTCTTTAGATGGACAATAGTTTCAAAACTTTTGCTAATCTCATCATCTATCTTCATATCTTCTTTTTAATTCTTTAGTCTTGTGATCTCTTCTTCCTTTTCTTCTAATTGAGTCTTACTACATTCTTCTAGTTCTTTGAGCATTTCTTTTAACTTCAACATGTGCCTTTGACTCTTCCTAAGAAACTTATTAGTGTTATCTTAAATATAGTTATAGTCTATATAATAATGATCACTGCTATATCTATATAAACCCTCTTCAACTTCCTTTTGAAGTTCTAATAGATTTTCTTCTATTCTTTCCATGGGATAACTACCATCAAACTTTACACAGATTGTTTCTAGATCTTCTTCTTCACTTGAGAAAAATTCAACATCATCACATTTTGAATCATTACAATCAAGGGTCTTTGAGTTTTCTTTACCTTTATTTGAAGTATCTTCAAGATATCCCTTTTTGCCAACATTATCACATGATTCTTTTCCTTCATTTGAAATGTCTTCAAGATCTTCATTTGTGCTAACATCATCACTTGATTCTTTGTCTTCATTTGAAAATTTTTCAAGATCACATTTAGAGATAATGAATTCAAGATTTTTTGGAGATTCTTTACCTTTGATAATCTTGATGGAGTGATCTTCAATATCTTCCTTCTCCTTCTTGCTTTGATATGTATCCTCTAGTTTTAGCCATAGATCCTTGGCGGAAGTGCATTGTCCCATGCTCTCTTTGATAGGGCTTGAAAGTCCACTAAGAATGATCTTGAGAGCCAATGCATCATTCTTCTTTCCTTCTCTTTGAGCTACAAACTTTGACTTGTTCTTCAAAGGAACTGATCCACCAATGGCTTCCTTCCAATTAGTTTCTTCCATTGTCTTCAAATACACTCTCATCTCTATTCTCCAAGTAGAATAGTTTTCTTCATCAAGGATTGGTATTTCATCATCCACTTGTGTGTCTATGGATCTCCTTCAAGCTTGTTAAGTCTTGTAGTGAAGGCCCGCTTTGATACCAATTGTAGGACACACCTACCACACTTAGAGGGGGGTGAATGAGCATGGGGCTCTTTTTCCAAAACTTCCCTCTTACACAAAACTCATTAGTTAGCATTTAACATTTACTCATTACTCATTGTTGTCATTTATAACCAGTTAGATGTGAACATATATCAACAACATATATCAACAATATATCATCAACAAGTCATCACCATAAGGAACACAAAGAACACAATATGTATGTACAAATTTTTTTTTTATTACAGACTACAATCCTTGGGGTTTTTCAGCAACAATTGAATAGAGTACAACTCTACAAGAGCACCGGCTCTATAATGCAAGACTCAACTTACACCCCCAACACCAACTGATATGAGGCAACAATCCTCAACAGATATCAATCTGCAATAGGTACGCGACTTGTCACTAGTGCAACCCGCGTATGTATGCTCCCTGGCTCACTACAGCCCGCGTATGTACATGGCCAGTGTATACAACAACCCGCGTATCACTTCTGAGCTTGTAAGGTTTTCTCTTCAAGATCAACTCAGATCCTCTACAATCAATTTATCATTCTCTTATGTCTCTCACTATCCAAACTGACCCACAACCATTCACAACTCATCCAAGCTCTCTAATAGTCTACTCATGCTCCACAACCAATCAATATGAATGATATCTCAATCATGTATAAAGAACTAGTATACCATAGCAATCATGTCACCACTGAATCACAAGAGTATTGCTCACTTCATCAACCAACATAGACTAGATCACAAAAACCATACCAAGAATGCCCTAAGCATTCACAACACAAAAAGCTATACTATCGATCAAGACAATAATGTAACCATACCAATGTCTCTGTCACAGATCTAAGCCCATAGAATGTAGATCTGGAGCCTGATTCAGTATTCAATAGATTTTTGTCATCTCAAACACAGATCTTCATGATTTTATCCATTTTACGCACCCTGTCCTCATATAGCCTGTGTATGTATGCTCCCTGGCCCATTACAGCCTATGTACACCTCAGAAACTAGGGTTTCTAAAGCTCTGAGACTTTTGTCGTCAAGATCTGCGATATTACTGAAACTTTGATGTGTCCCTGATATCCTCCTCATGCTCTCTTTCTCAAAATAGATCTTCAATCATGCTCAAGAGATCTTCACCAAAGATGCTCTCACAAGAAGCTCTCGCAAGAAGCTCTTCGTCAATACTCCAAAAGGTATTCTCATAAGAAGATCTCCATTGATCCACAAAAATGATGTTTTGCAAGAGACCATTGCTATCTTATTTATACTTTCATCCTCTAGGTCACTTAACTCATTTCTAGGTCACTTAACCTATTTTCTTTATTTTAGGGTTAACCACTTTCCATAAATAGAAAGTTCTCCAATACTTTNTATTTCTTCTTGATTTTGTCACCTTACATTATCATTTCTTGATTTTGTCACTTTTCTTTATTATTTAAATAATCCACCTTGACTTTGTCACTTTACTTTATCATTTAAATAATGATTTCTTCTTTTAAAATCACTTTGACTTCTTTGACCTTTTAGGGCTTCAAGCCTTCATATGGGGGTCCTCCAACTTCATAATGCCATAACTCTCAAGCCGTGAGGAGTTATGTGACATTCCACATACCACCGGAAATGGCATGACAAGCAATATCCATCTAGGATAGTTTCACCAAAAAATTCACTCATCTTCATCTCATTATTCCACATACACGCATGGGTCCTCCAACCATTCTTCTAGGATAACTCAATCTGCAAAGAATCTTCTGATGAGGGATTTCACCATAAGGGGACCACTTTAGAGTTCATCCATTTGTGCACCTTATCAATCATGATAAGACAATAATGATTCATCTTTGCATCAATTCACCACTGCATCATATACATCAACTATGCATCATGTATCAATGACAACTCATGGATCCATCTTCATCATATCAATGACAACTCTTCATCTATGCATTCTCATCAAGGTCAATACATATTACATTACATCAATCATCATCAATCAATCATTTTACATCAATCAATCAAACCATTGGCATCAATGACAACGTGATCCAACAATGCTTAAGCACATGAGCATATGCCTCACAACCTAAAACATGAATATGCTTGATGGAGTCCCAAATTTATATCATTTTTCCTCTATATTTCACATTTTATGATATTTTGTCTCTAATAAGGATAATTTTGATCCTCATAGTCTCATTTTCCATTTACCCTAGGTGTCAATCCCACACGTTATATTTGGATTAACTTTTCAATGTTTTCTTATTTATACTATAAATTTAGAGTAGTATTATAAGAGTTTGTTAAATGGAAATAAATGTTGCTAAAACTAAAATCCCTAGCTTGGATAAAATAGAGCACGGGTTATGATAAGGAAGACGATCCAACAACCTTGTTCAATAATTTCTCCTATCAATTGCAACATATATATAACAATTATCAAAAAAATGAGCAAAACTTATCAGTTGGGCGTGCAAATGAATAGAGTAGCTTCCAATAGTGAATCAATGACTATTTTGAACAATTTGAGTATGCATTCATTCATTACCAAGCATCGCAACTAGGAAATGTGTTCGTTGTTACCCTTTTTGGCACTAAACACATGGGCGTAGCCCCTGGAAGTGAAACATCTATAATATTTGTAATGAACATTGTTTATTTCTTTTGTAGAAGTAGGATTTCATAAATATTTCAATTTCTAAGTTGTTTAGAATAGATTCCAACCTACATTTACATATACATAGCTTTGCTCTTGTGTATAAATATAAGATAGAATGGAGGAACAATTCACAATGTATATGATTTGGAATTTCAGGAATAAATATATAGATCTCTTATGAGTTTGTTTTTCAAATTCTGAAATGGTTATTGTGAGTTTATATATTCTTATTTAAACATTTAAATCTATTGTAGTATATCTCATCATATATCTTTCTATATGGGCCAGCTTTAGAGAGAAGGGGTTGTGGATTGGTAGGTTATTTTAGTACATGTTCTTTTAATTCCCATATCTCAGCCTCTTTTATATTTTTGTTTTTACATTTACTTGTTAATTCATGAAGAAGTAAAATCTGTAGACCTATGCATTATGATAAATGATAATAAAAATAGTCAAATAGAGCATGGTAGCATTATGCATTACCTTGCAGAGCCATGGACTATTAGAATCATTCATGTTGATTCAAGTGTGTTTATTTTTTGCAAGTGTGATGTGTTTTATTCTTCTGCAAGTGTGTTGTGTTTGATTTTCTACAATGTCATTTCATTTTCTAGATAGAAATACAATTTACTTTGGGTAGAAGTATGTAGAAAACTGTTTGTAAATAGAGAACTTGGAACCTACACATACAACGCATGACATCTTTCAAGTTTCGATCAAACTTCATATTGATAAATAAATGTACAATATTTTTTGTTTCTCTTTATAGGGTAATAAAATAGCCCATCATTTTGGTTCCATTTCCCATGAGATGTAAAAGGAACATAAATGATTTGTTTGTAGTAGTTTTTAGGAAAGACAGATGGTATGGGGATAAACATAGAGATTGTTGACTACCCTTTTTATGGGATCTCATATGTAGTGTGATGCATTTAAATTAGGTCATACAATTGCATGAATCGAGTTATAAATCCACTTGAAATATTTTTTGGTGCAGTAAGAACCACTCAAAGCACCAAGCATTTTTGTAATAAATTCGGTAAAAGGAGGAGATCCATCGGTAAATTCCGTATTCAAATCTGATTCACTTCTTACTTTAGAATAACACACTCTATGGGATCTCTCTAGTTTCCATGGTTGTTATGTCAGGTTCTCAATCTCTCACAGTTTGGAGTTACTATTTGGCCATTGAATGAGGCACTATTTGGGCTCTCTGGAGTTTCCATGGTGGTTATGTCAATTTCTCATTCTATTTTACCACAATATGTTATCACCAATGCCATCATTTCCATAGTTTCCCTCATTTTGGCTTCACAATCAATATCTTTCCTCATATTGACTCATACCACAACAAATCACTTCATTTCATCTCATACCATATGTTGACAGCCATTGCACTATTGTGTTTTGAAATACCAATAATAGTTAAGCCTCCATGTATGCACCTATATGCTCAAATCTTCAACTCCTAGATTAATCCAATGGTGCAATAAATATAAGAGGAACATGGATCCTTTATGCTATATACTTAATTTTTTATTTTACATTATCATCTTAGGTTCCTTAAGGATATTTTGTTCCTCCTTCTCATTGTTGAATTTTAAATCCTTTCTTTCTTCATTTTTTTAATCATTATTTCCTTCTTCGTCCAACTTATTTCCTTTCTCTTTTATATATTTTCTTTTAAATTTTATATTTTCCTTCTTATTCTCCACCTATTTTCTTTTCATCTCTCATTTCACTCACTTTTTCTTTCATCACATATTTATAATATTTCTCTTATTTCACACTCTTACTAATTTATTAGTTATTTCCTACCATAAAATTCCTTACAACACCTTACCACTTACAACTTTTATTTTTCATCCATTTGTATTTACTCTTTTCATTCCTAAATCACTTCTATTGCATGCCTCATTCCATTAAACAAATAACAACATACTTTGTCATATTTGTCTTTTTAAGTCAATGTAGTTTTATATGCTACATTAATAAATTGGGTGTCATTTTAGGAAAGGAAAGATGAAAATTTTTTAAAGACATAAAAATCACATCAAGGTTAGTCCATGGAAGTCATGAGGTTGGTTTTAAATTCATTGAAATATCTCTCAATAACTCATGCTTTAGTGAGGAATTTGATTGACTACTTTCTTCGTTAAAGCATGAGGGTAGCATTACAAAATTGAACTTGTTCTTCTTTGAAACTACTAACTTTTTATACATTGGTATATACTTTACGGAGAAGAGAAAAATTTTGAATATACCATGAAAATAAAGCATGAGGAAAAAAAAGGCATATTTTTTTCCTATTAGGAGAAAAGAAGAGTAATCCAAACACAAGGTGATATCAAGCATGTAGATGCAATGAAAGAAACTTAACCAGTGAAATAAATTTTTTTTTTATTATTTAATTATTAAGAGGAATATTACAAGAAAAGGAAGTGTGATTTTATGAAAAATTGAGTCTTATACACATCATATAAAATATGCTTCATTTTCCAAATCATGTTTGTCCACTATAACGTGCACCTATAGGACAAAGTGGGAATGCTAAGCATATGCCTATGAAAATTATTGAAAGGATATCCAATGCATAAGGTAGGAAAATAAATATAGATACAATACTTAAAAAATTCACATTACCATAACATATGATCTTTAACAATCACATTACCATAACATATGATATTTGCTTTATTACATGCAACAATGTAAAAAATTTCCACAAAATCCTTAAGGTGTTATGAATCTTCCAAAGATACAATCATAGGATCTACCAAAAATTTTTTGAGAATTTTGGTGTAGAAACTAATTACATTATAATAGACACCCTCACTAAAAATACCTCATACTCGGGTTATAGTTTAAGAGAAATAGAATGTTTTTGGGTTCTTGTAGCAAGTGGAATTATAAAACCTCCGAAAAATGGATTTGGGACATTCATAATTTGGGGGGTCAAATGAACTCATTTTTAAAACCAATTCTAAGTGATATATCCCTTGAAATATAGTTTCCAAAACATCTTGAATCACCTCACTTCACTTTCATATGAAAAATTTATTCCCATTTGAGTGATTCATGTCCTAAAAACAACATTGGTAAACTGTGTCTCCTTGAACGTTTATTAGAAGTTCGGAGATGTCAAATAAAAGTATGTACAAAACTTGATTCTATTGTAAATATGTACATGAATAAAATTTCATATCCAAGTAGAATAATTTCAATCCATCATCGAATGAAACACTTATATTAAAAATGGTGATTGTTGGTTTAGGTGAGAGTTTGCAAATAACTTTACCCTACAACCTATTTTCTCATCACATTTGACATATTATTTCAAATTCATTTAAAAACACATTTATAGTGGATTTGTATCTATAAATCCACTTTAATATTCCTATGGAATAACTCTAAATCCACTTTAATATCCTATGGAATAACTCTAGACATTGAAAGAAGAATTTACCATTGAAACACTAGCAAGTAGGCTAGGATGGCTACCACTCCTTGTTAGGTAAAAATGAAAATTTTAAATGAATCCTTCAATATATTTGTTTTACAAGGATTATTTCCAATCATTTTGATGTTTTATTGGAGGAAGAAAGTCTTCATATCTCTTTTTATCCATAATCTCACATTTTGTTGTTGACAAAATTTTAGTTTTTTGCATGTCAAAGAAGGGTCATGGAGGTAAATCCATAAAAAAGTGATTTTTGAAGGAAAAACTTTCATGAAATATGCATATCACCAATACATGCAAACAAGTTCCTAGGAACTTGCTATATAAGTGTTCGAACTACTGACCTGCAACACAAGGACATTCTATAAAGTTGAAAATGAACAGAGTACAAGGAGATTGAAGAATTTATTTGGAAATTGTGAAGAAAAAGTGGTCTAGAAGTCAAGAGGCAATCAATTTTACATATTCCTTATTCAAGAATAATTGGTGTTCTTTACTAGAACAAAACATGATATGCCTAATGACACCATGATATTTCTACTCCTATGGTCAAATATTAATGCATCCATTATAATTCCCCCTAAGTTGATATTGAAGACCAATTCCATATCAGTAACACCATTGTTTCCCAAGAACCCTTCACGAAAATTTAAAGCTCCATGGTAGCCCATGCATTTTCTTCTTTATATAAAAATGTATTTTGAATTTCACAAAGTTTTATTTTCTTATGTGGTTGACATAGAAGACACTGTTTTTTCACAACTTCATTAGAAAATCATTCATGTAACCACTCCTAGTAGATCACAAGTTTGTTCTACTTCTTTCCTCCACAACTTCCTCCTCCATTCACACCGAACCCACTCAATTAAGTATCTCATCCCACGTACAACATTGAGGTACCTGACTATCCTACTTCTTTCATTGAAAAACAATTCTAGTACTGAAAACTTGTTTTACCCACTACTTGAACTTGCAGTATTAGAAAACCATATCATGGCTAGTACAACTTGGCTCAAAAGAAAAAGAAAGATTCTTCAAGAATGTTGTACTCATTTGCAATATTTTCAGGTTGCTACACCTAACCATTTCTTCCTTTCAAGCAATATGACACATGACTCGACTTCTACAATTTGCTTCTTCTACACGAATAACACATTGTTACAAAATTTATTGTGTTATAGATCTCTCTTACAACTACGTTCTCAATATTTGTAGATGAATTTCATACTCTGGAAATTAGTTAACATCGAAACATCATGAACAACTTACCTCTTATTTTAGCTGAATAATATTTCTCCAAGATCATTTTTTGGTTCTAAAGCTTCTTCAGGATGATTTTGCTCAAACTCTGTATTGGATCAGCCTCTATTCACATCACTCATTTTTTACTTGACTATTGTTCTAGAATGAATTCAATTTGTAATGACATCGAGTTTGAAGTTTAAAGAATATTCAGATAAGTTTCGAAGAGTATCTCCAAATTTTCATACAAATGACCTCTTCTTGCTTCACAATCATCTTTGAATCTACAAGACTATTTTAGAATTTCAAGCTCAGTAGTGGAAATATTTCAGGTCAATAAAGGACTTGGTTTGAGAGATATTGGGGAAGCCACATGAAGCATTACTCCTCTGATTAAATGCTAAGGATTTTTTTTCCTTTTAATGATCTTGCTCTCAATACACTTCATATTTCCAATGATTTCATCAATTGGATGTCACAAAATCTTGTTATGAGTATGCTTGTGGAACGATTCCAAACAACCAAGGGCTACTAATGGGTATTTTCAAATGTTATAATTCTTATGATGAAAAACAACAAACAAATATGAAGATGTATACACTTGTTCTCAAAGAGACTCTTTTTACTTTGGATTGTTTGTAGAATTCAATTGAAGGTACCTAGTAGCAATAGATTTAAGAACCATCACATCAATTCTATATTTATATATGCACAAGTATGAATAGCTTCAAGATCCATAAGATAAATTCACTAGTATGATACATCAACTTAGAAAAAGTTTTACAAGTGCTAGGTTACAAGATGAAAAAGACACTTGAAATCTCAAGCTGCAAAATTCAAAGAACTCTAATGAGTGCCAATCTCTATTTGAAGAATTTCAAATATTTTCTAGGAATATTTACAAGCTCCATATTTACATAAATATTGCAAAGATATCATATAAATTGGTTGTTCAGAACTCCATGATTTAATTTTATGTTTAAAAGCTTATATAGCTTTATTATTGGATCAACAATGTCATTAACATAGCATTCACTCACAACCACTTATTATTATTGTAGGTATTTTTGACGAAAAACTTCAAAAGATCAAGGACTTGTTTTCTCTCGGGAATGAGGTAATTCTTATATGCTATCTCTGAATTTCATTTTATAGACTTGAAAGATTGAAAGTAATTCAATTAAGTTTCTATTTCTCTACAAATACCATATCCTTGTCCACATTATCCTTATCCATATTCTCCATCTACCTTATCCTCTGTCAAATATTTGTCAATTGGTCTAAAAATTGTTATCCTTATTCCTTATCATTTTCAATATGAATATCACCTTAATCCCTTATAACTATGTTTCAAATGAGACAAAGTTATCAATACTCAATTATGATTTGGAAAGACAGTTTAAAATCTAGTTTGCTACAAAAGAAAATGGATACCTAAGACTAAAAACTTGTCCATATTTTATCCTAAAATATGAGTTCCAAGTTCATAGTACCCATTTATATTTATACCTTTCTACTCCTATATCTTTTCATTCTCATATGAAAATCATTTAAAATCCTAAAACTACCTTATGACTAAAACAATCCTTAAACTAAATTTCGTTTTCAATATATTAGTTTAAGCACTCACATACATATTCATGATGACAAATCCTGTAGAAAATGAAATCATGATATCATATGTGTAGGGATTGTTATCATTGAAACGTTAGGCTATTATCAAAATTTGTTGATCATTCTCATAAGGGCTGAAAGAGATAACTCGCAACAAAACAAAGTATTCATTGTGAGAGTGTGCATTAACGAAACTTGTGAAGATGGGATCAACAAAACAAAGGATCAATCTCATTCAAAAAATGTTATTTGAACAAATGACACCTCAACCTTCCTTCCATCAATGCACTTACCTGCGTAATCAAGATGAGGAGAAATTAATGGAAGAATTTGGAGCACATTATCCAAAACTGGTCTTGAGGATGATTTGATCATATATAGAAATATAGGAAATAGATATATGATATTTTTGGTGGAGAGAGGCATTCAGTGGTAACCTACCTGCTGAACAAACATCTGCAAGACCCAGATCATAATTTGTGAGAAATCAGCTACGCTCCATACTTGTAGCAGCTTGGTCAAAGTTTAAAAAATTATGCACTTAAAATCACTTAATATAGTTTCCATATTTGTGTCATCCACAATAAACTCCACGAATATTTGTGTCATCCATATTCAAAGGATATAACTAAAAATGACTAAGTGAAGAAGATTCGAAGAGCCAAAATAAGATTGAGCAAAGATGATATAGTATTCAGCTTTGGAGAATCAATGGCCCATTTTATTATATCATCTTTTGAACTAGAAGACTTAGGCGATTTACCATGTATAGGCCCTTCATCACATGAAACCCAAAATAGCAAATGCAATGTAGATGCGGATATTCAAAATATAGAAATGAAGCTACCAAGCGTTCTTATTAACAAACAACATAAAAAAGGTAAGCCTCCAATTTCTAAGCCCTTGCCCTTTTGATTTTACAACATGGATTATTACAAATTAAGGTGAAAAGAAAAGCTTTGTCCTACTCAAATTCATTCTTCCCATTTACATAAGTGGACTTCTTTTAGATTGCATAACTCATAACATAAAGACTATAACATTGATTCTCAACAAAATTTTATCAAATACATTTTTAAGTTGCTCAAAAACACACTCAAAATTTGTTATGCAAGTTGTATCATTCTCTAGTAGCTTTGTTAATGTTTCATGATATATGGAAGCATTTAAGTTCCTGATTCCTGATGCCTTGAAGAATTGCAATGAACACTATTGAGCAACAATCACAATGTGATTCTATATAGATAGAACTTTGGGATTTTATGTAGCTGTAGAACTTGGCTTGCATTGGTTGTCCTTGAGAAAGAAGAAGAATTGCATAAATACATGCAATGACTTTATCAAGGTTGAATTATTGGATCCCAAATTGATATCATTTTTTCCTCTATATTTGACAATATATTTCACAATTTTGATAATATTTTATTTCTAATAAGGCTAATTTTGATTCTCATAGTCTCACATTCCATTTATCCTAGTTATCATAACCACAAGTTATATTTGGATCGATTTTTCAATGTTTTATTGTTTATATTATGAATTTAGAGTAGGATTAAAAGATCTAGTAAAATGTTCCTAACAATAAAACCCCTAGCGTGGATAAAATAGAGCACATGTTATGACATTGCAAGATGATCCCACAAATCAGTTCAATGATTTCTCCTATCATTTGCAAAGGATCAATGGAAATTATCAATGAAATGAACAAAACTTATCATCTAGACATGCAAATGAATAGAATAGCTTCCATGAGAGAATCAAGGGTTGTTTTGAACAATTTTGGGTTACTTTCATTCATTAACAAGCATCCCGACCAGGAAAAGCATTGGTTGTTACCATTTTTGGCACTCAAACACCTACGTGTACCCCCTAGAAGTGCATAATCTATGATGTTTGTAATGAAGAATCTATAATATTTGTAATGAAGATTGTTTGTTTATTCCATAGCACTAGGGTTTCATAAATATTTTAGTTTCTAATATTTTTAGAACAAATTCTAATCTGCAGTTAGTTAATTAGTTATATATATATTCTTGTGTATAAGGATAGGATAGAATCAACGAGTGTTATAGGAAGATTTGTCTCACCATTGCTATCTTGCACAGAGGGCCTTATTCCATTTCCCTATGTAGACTTGTCATCCCTTTTTGATGAATCCAGAGATAAAAACATACATTTTTCCACATATATGCTCACTATATGTTATGCAAGATGTGTATACACTGGCTGCTCCACTACAACCTGCGTACATCGGGATTTGTGCCAAAAAATACAAAAATGAGGTTGGGTTTCCATGTCACGACAGGAGATCTCTGATCCTTGGCCTTCCATATACTGGAAACATTCCGAATCGTCCCTTTAGTTTCATTCTGAAGGATATAAGAACACAATTTCGAGCTATGGAAAAGGAGGAGAAAGCATTCAAATTTGAGAGCAAAGTTACTCTGGAGAAACTACTTCATATTTTGTTTGCATACCTTTGTCCCTCAAATCTGAACACAATGTTCATCCCCCAATCTCTTTCCCTATTGTTGAGAGGACCTCATTGCCTCTTTCCTATGAGATTACCTTTGGTGGAGGATTGAAGTGGTGGAGATCCAATTAGAAGGAACTTGGTTTCTTTATTTCGAACCGTGCCGACATGGAAGTTTGTAATGTTGTCACTTTTGTCAATCAATTATTAATAGAAATAATCCTTTCTCGTCCTATTCATATCGTGAAAATATATCATTATTATCCATGGGCATGTTTGTAATGTTTGTTAATGGATTATGCTATCTGATGTACTAACCCCTTTTATATTATCATTGTATACTTGCTCTTCTTGTCTGTTGAGAACTTCTTGCAGGTATAAAGCTTTGGGTCAAAGTGCTCAACGGTGGAACATCATCGAATGTTGGATCAAGGTAGGCCTCTTTCTTATCTTGCACATTAGTCTATATAGAATATGTTCAAATTGAGTTGATTTCTGCAGTCATACCTCTCTATTGTGGTTTACCCTTAGCCATAGAGAGTTTTTCCCTCATAATAGAAATTGTGACTCCACTGGGGAGAGATCTTCCTTCTAAGGGTTGAAGTACTTTTTCTTCCTACATTGTTGTTTTTCCTTTGTGTTTCTTGTCGTATCACTTCTTGACAAATTTTGTTCACTCTCAGTCTGAGTTTCCAGCCTTTAGCCCTTGCCTAGCCTTGTTTTAAATCATATACGCCCATTTTGCCTTGACAGTCGCGTATACACACTTGTTGTCTCACTGCAAGATGCGTATATACGCTCTGTTCTCCTGAACAGTCATGTATACCACTTTCCCTTGCTTGTTTGCTTGGTTTAGTGACTGGTGGGTGGGATTTGAAGATTGTTGAGCCTTCTTAGATCATTGTAGTACCTGTTGAGATTATCTGGGATGATAGGAAACCTATTTGGAGTTGAATTTTTGGGTATAGTCTTTCTCTTTGTTTTTTATTTTTGATTTGTCTGTGTTCTCTGGGTTGTTTTCTTGGCTACTTGGTATTCTGCTCGAGTTATTGCTTTTATACACAGCAGAATTTGTATATCAGGTTGCTTGTCAGTCCATGCATTTTCTTTTTAGTATATTGAAAATACAAAAAAATAGTCATTTTGCATTGGTTGGCATTTCTGTCTTTGAACCTTTATCATTAGCTTAGTGCATTTAGCGAAAGGTTACATTTTACTTCTGAATTGCAGAGTTGAAATTGAAGATTGCACTGTTTTTATTAGCATATCATTCATTGAAAAGTTAAACATAGACTTTGCATGATATTCATTTTTATTTTCTTGCAGAGTCATAACATCATGGGTTTCACTTCCATACCTTTTTGAGTAATCACAGCCAATAAAATGTATTCTTTAAATCAAAATTGATTAGTCATGATATTATTTTTAAGGTGCACAAACTAGCCTAGAAT
>JASDQU010688907.1:5612-18803 GCA_032191745.1 Picea mariana
AGAGATGTGGTGGACTGCCACTTGCCATCAAAACAATAGGAGCTTATTTGGCAAGATTAGTAAGGGGGCATCCTAATGATTGGGAATGGACCCTTCATCATCTAAATGAAGCACATGGCATGCGCGACCGCGTTATGCCGTCTTTGAAGTTAAGTTACCAGGCTTTGCCTCCTCATCTAAAGCCTTGTTTTCTTTACTGCTCTGTTTTTCCTAAGAACACTAAAATAAAATCCGAATATTTAGTGTATGCATGGATTGCTCAGGGATTTGTTTCTGCACAATTACAAGAGTCCTACAGCGTAGGGCGATCCTACATGGAGGATCTTATTGATCGATGCCTCATCGAAGTTTCAAAGGTTGGTGGGGATGGACGAGTAAAGAGTTGCAAAATGCACGACTTGCTGCATGATTTAGCTGTTTCTGAGCAAACTAAATGTTTGCTCAAACCCGGAGGACAATTGGAAAGGATACCAGCAGAAGAGTGCCAAGAATTGCGTAGAATTTCATTGATGAAAAATGAGATATCTACAATCGAGAACGGCATCCGGTGTCCAGGGCTCCGTAGTTTATTGCTATCTCATAATGACCGTCTTACATCAATCTCTTCCAGCTTTTTTGACAATATGAGATATCTGTGTGTGTTAGATTTAAGTGAGACTTCCATCACATCATTGCCCGACTCTATCGGGAATTTGAGGCTTTTAAAGTACTTGAATTTATCTGGGACAGAGATTGCGGAACTTCCCGAGTCCTTGAGTGGTCTCCGGCACCTCCAGTTTCTGGATGTTAGTAACACCCGTGTAAAAAGGCTGCATTCAGGGATAGATAAGCACAAATATATGCTACATTTGAATTTAAGCGTTACTGTACATAGTTGCCCTGTCGGAATATCGAAGCTCATCTATCTACAGACGTTGAAAGGTGTTAGCATCGGTGTTGGAAATGCAGCGAGTGCCAATGCCTTGCAACTGAGGGATCTCAAAGGATTGACCCTTCTCCAAAACCTATCATTAAATATTGCATCAAACCAATATGATGATCAACTGGAGGACGAGGGGACTTTTCGGGGCATGACAAAGATGCGGACCCTCGATGTTGAATATCTTGGGAGCCTCTATCTTCCAACCGACATGGAAGCAATGGAACGCCTTGAAATAGTTAATCTTTATCATTGCGTGGTTCCTAAATGGTTTTTTCAGCTTCAGAATCTCATGGAGCTAACATTAAACGGGCCTGAAAATAGCTCCAGTGCAGATTTTAGAGGGTTAGAAAAGATTCCTAATCTGAAAACGCTACACATGGAGTGGAATTGGAACCCGGACTTCATTGAATTTCCAAATGAGTTTGGGGAAGCTGGGGCATTTCCCAAATTGGAAGAGCTGGTCATACGTTATTTTGAGCATTTGAAAAGCATTCCCTCGTTCCACGAGGATGCAATGCCGAGATTGAGGTGTTTGAGAATGGATAACTGTGAACAGGTGGAAAATATGCCGGAAGGATTAACGAAGCTGAAGAATCTTAAAGAAGTAGAGGTACACATGTCGGTTGATTCCCTCGAGAACTTCGAGTATGGGAAAAGGCATTGTTGGCAAAGTTTTAAAGACCGCCAAATTAAGATCAAAGTGGAAATAGATGATAGCATGTACAACAGATTAAGAGTGATGTGAAATGTGGAGGTGATGTAGATTAGGGATAAGATATGAATATGTAAATGTGGTGACATTGTAGAATATCGTGCTTCTAACTTTTACTTATTAAATAGTGTCGTATCTTTATCATATTAAACATTATCAAATGTTTATCAAAGACCATTTTGTAAGTATGCATATGATATTTATGTAAGTATTCAATAATATAAAAGAGAAGAAAAACCAAAAGGCCAGCAAGAGTGAAGAATGAGGTTAATAAAGTACCCTCGGGGTCTCTACACAGGGAGGGTGTATCGCGTCACTTTTTGTTTAACATACTTTGTTAAGTGATGTTAATTATATCTTTCATATTATATAATATTACAAACTTTGATGTAAAGGTGGTTTTAGTGAGTTTGGGTGAGTGTATTTTAAGCCATTTATTTAAGGGAGAAGTTACAAGTTTAAAGTTTAAAATGTAATTTAATTTAAAATTATAAAAATAATTTAATTTAAAGTGTTTTATATGTGTAATTTATGTATATTTTGATGATATGTAGTGGTATAAAAAAATTATAAGTTTATCATTAATAAAGTTAAAATTATGATAATGATTTTGAAGATGTATAACTTTATAAATATTTAAATATTGATTTTAATTATTATTTGAATTGAAATAATACTCTTTAGAAAATAATAATTGGTGTTTGAAAATTTGATTACTATTTTATATGTGTTTTTTTAAATGTTTTAATGTAATAGTGGTATGTAATTTATTTAGGCAAAAGGTAAAGTGATTATGAAACACTTAAAATTTGTAATAATCTATTATTTGTGTATACTCTAAAAGAAAAAGAGAAGTGAGAGTGGCTACTTCAGGCCTTTAAAAGTTGTAGAATTGGACAGACCTAGGTGTTAGTAACTATTAACAATCTTACAAAGCGAAAACGTAAAGTGATTACTAAAAAACAATTAAATTGAATACGAATTGTATCAAATGAAAGTAGATTCAATTCTAAAAGAATTAGTATTAGTTCCTAAACTAGACTCATAGTATTTTAAGGAGTTTGTTCTTTCCAAAGTTGGAATAACCTGGAGAGAACTTATAGTTTTCTAAACACCGCCATAGTTGCAGGTGTTCGACTGAACTAATAGTTTAGTCGAAAATTAGTTTTTTCGATCGAAAGTTAAATTTAACAAAATGACTAACGTTCAGCGAAAAAATTGTGGGCGTCATTAGATTTAAATTTCGGTGCACAAAAGTTGAGGGCATCATTAGATTTAAATTTTGGTCGAAAAACTGTTTCGACCAAAAGTGTGTATCATTTGTTCGACCGAAAAGGTTAAAGAGTTCGGTCGAAAAATTTCCATTAAGAGATTCAAAGACTATACGAGCATTTAGTCATTGCATGGTAATCTAATTGTTGAATTGTGAGTACTAGCCATGACATGCCACCAAAATCTAGTCCAATTGTTGGGTTATTGCAATAGTCCCAAAATGGTTTCAATGATTATGGAGATGATGTTGAATGGAACCTTGGTGAGGAAAATACAAGTGAAAACATTCGACTGGGAAACTATCTTGAGTTTTGTAGTGGGAGTGGAGAATGGATTGTTTTATCTTCACAAAGAGAGTCTAGAACCTATTCTTCATTGTGATCTCAAGCTCTCCAAAATCTTGCTTGATTTCGACCTCAAACCTACAATTGTTGATTTTGGGCTCTCAAGAATTTTGAAATATGGTGACATGAGTGATAGATTCAGTGTCACCAACATTAGGGGCTCCATCGATTACATGGAACTAGGTACACAAAAGATAATTACCCTATTACTTGTGTTTGTATAACCTGTTAATTTTGATTATGGAAGTTCGATCCTGCATGTGTTTGTCTTGATTTTTAGAGAGTATGCAACTTATTCAAAAATCACCTCAAAGGTTGACATATACAACTATGGAATTCTCGTTCTAGAAATGGGGAGTGGTAGAAGCCCAACATGTGAGATGTTTCTGGATGGAACAACTGCACTTGGACAATGGGTTGTCGATGCCATTGCTGATGGAAATCCCTTAAGAGTTGTTTCTCATCAGTTCTTCCAAGGAGGCACGTCCAACGACTACTCGATTAAAGAAGAGATGATTAAAGTCTTGCATTTAAAATTGGCTTGCAACTCATACACCTCACAATAAACCAACCATGAGAGAAGTCGTTCACATTTTAGTTACATTGTATTCAATTACAGTGTTGAAAAGAAAGGATTCTCCATCGCCTCCGAGCACATCCTCCTCTCATTGATGGACTTCACATATCATACATCAATTGCCTGTGACTTGAACATTGACTCTAAGGGGTTGCAATAACGTTTTAGTTGAAGTAGCTTGATTATAGTGCATTCAATTAAGATGTTTTTGTCAAGGTTGTTTACGTGTTAAGAGTTGTAACAAACTTCTGGATAGACAATCTTGTGAATATTTATGCTTTTATTGGGAAAAGGCCAAGTGACAAAAAATATGAGAAGAGGACAAGGAGCAATCTAATCTAGAATATGAGAACATGACAAGCTCATAGGTACTGTTCCTCCATAAAAAAAAAAAATGAGATGAATTATGGGGAGGGAAACAATGTGATTGATCACATATTTTCACAAGTAAATATTTTCTTTTAGTTCATTGTTCCTTTGATTGAGCAGATAAAGTCCCATAATCTTAGTAAATTCTTAAGTTATTAAAGTGGTTGCCACTATTCATTTTATATTTTGAAGATGATTGCATTGAACAAAAAAAATCTAATTTTTCAGATCGTTGTTGATGCATTAATAGGAGAAGAAAATCAAAGGGTTGATATTGGCATTGATCTTGATGGAGAAGTTACTTTCCATGCCAAGACAGAGATTCTTAAATTCCAAGGGTTGCAAAGTCAAATCTTGTTATTTTTTAAGATCCTAGTGCTAAGATTAAGAATTCCAATATTTCAAATGAAGTTGTGTGACTATAGATTCTAGAGGACACAACACATGAGAAAAAACCTACAAAATATTTATTTTCCTCTACAAACTAACATGTGCCAAATTTGACCAGAGTTTTGATATCTATTGCAGAAATAACAAATTTGGCTTGAAGGTTGAGTTTGATTAGCAAACTTTCCTTGTGGAGAACCAAACATGTAATGTTCTTCTACAAACTCCTAAAGATGGGAATTTGTATGTTTAAAAATTAAATTCAAATGTTGTATTTATCTCTTGTATAAACTAGATTGTGGGCATCAAACTAAAATATGAATGCCAATTTAAATATCGTAGATGGTATGAGCCCCAAAAATGATTCTAAAATTGGAATGTGTTAATCGTGTACAATCGGAAAGTAAAGTAGAAATCCCTTCTTATATGTTAGAAGACCCACAAGGGGAATACCGAAGGACAAATAATTTTATTATACATGAACATGAATCCACAAGGGGAAAACATGTTATTGAGAGATTTGAGTATTGGTGAAGGTAATAGAAACACCTCCTCCTTACCAACCAACCAAGGCCCTTTTGACATTTATTATCATTGTTGTTGATGTTGATATTTTGGAAATATATTTGATATCTACTTATGACACAATAACGTTTTGAAAAGGGTAGCTATCTATTTTTCCATTAAAGATATTTATCTATACATTACTAAATATGTTACTAAATTGATCACTGCAAGCTAATGGTGGTCTCTTATGACATGTTAGTGGAAATCAAAATCGAAAAAGTAGGTATCCCTTGACTTGGAGGTATATTCTAAGGTACTTGCACTAAGTAAATGAAATGTAAAAAATTAAATAACATTTTCAAATATTTAATTTTTATTTTATTAAAATTTTGTTATCACTATATGAATATTGAGTTTTCTAGTGACAACATTTTACTTTTTATGCCAAGTACAAGATATATGTTATTGTTGGTGCAACACTTTACTATCTAAATGATGGAATCAATAAATAAAACTTTATATGCAGAAGACATGTAGTGGTAATGCTTTTTTTGTAATTGTGTTCTTTTTAAAATTCTTTTTGAAATTATTAAAGTTAATGAATGTGAATGTGTTGAACCTACATAGAATAGATCTAGCTAGAAAACACTACACACATTTGCAGAGAGAAATTGAGAAAGAAGAAACAAGATAGAAAGAATGGAATAATTCTCATTAACCGTATTCCACACTCAAAGGTGAATAATTTACAATATATATAGGATAAATGAGTAACTAATGAGCCATAGTGGTGGTCTAGATTGATCTGGACACACACCAACAATTACAAGAGTAAACTGCCACCTAGTCTAGTCTCTCAGGCAGTTATGAGAGTGAACTGCCACCTAGCTGAGTTAACTAGTCAACTAGTCTTCAGTTAACTGATTGAACAAAGAGTTGTGAGTTGGTGATGATCCCAATGTTGCATGGTGACAAAACCAATGCAACATCTAAACTCAACTCAACTAGTCAAACTGAAGTGTCAATTGAAAGAGAATATTCTCTAGGTGGAATATTCTCCTAAAATATAAGAGACTAGATAATGACTAATTATGACTAATAAACAAGGAATAACCTTAGGGAAAATAAATCCTAGGTGTGTGTGAAGTAACTCCAACACCCCCCCTGAACATCACTATGGTGAAAATAAAGAATGGGTCCCGGCTACGAGGCCATGTTAGGTACCCAAATACAAAAGATACACTGAACTAAATGAGGAAAGAGGGAAAACCTAAAAAATGCATAAAATAAAAATGATAAGGAACAAAAGGCAGTCGCTAAGCAACCATGTCCTTCACTCCAAGAAGACCTTGCAACTATGGAAGTTTGTGCTCTTTGAAGATTTTGTTGAAGATGTAGATGTTTGCACGGATCTGATGAAGTATATGCATCATTGATATTTCTACACATATCCACTTTATCTTCTTGTAATGAATAATATCCAAATAAATTTTGGATGAAATTTTGAAAACCGTGCGGCTGTTTCCAGAAAAATGATGAAATTTTGTTGATTTTAAAATGATCATAACTTCACTTTTCGGACTCCGTTTCGGACGATTTTTTTTTTTTTAATTGGATATTTTCCCGAGAGGAATTCAAATATCCAATTTGTTTCTGCAAATGTTTCTCATAATATATCAGAATGACGTCTGATGTGCACGGCTCCCTTTTTGACTCATGAGATGCATGCATGGTGTATGCAAAAGTGTCTCCATGTGACTCCTGAGATGCATGCCATATATCTTCCACATGAATTTCAGAAAACAAATATGAAATGGAGTAGACATCATCTTCAATTAATGGAATACAAATTTCTGCAAATACTTTTGTAGAAGACTCTTCATAATAAGAGGCTTGATCTTTTGATAGCTTATCTTCTGGCTCTATCTGTTCGACCTCCTGCATGAAATATTCATAATATTTTTTATTCCCAAATAGAACTTCCAATCTGGCCCATAATTCATTTGGAGTTAATCCTTGTGATTCTTCATACACTTCATGGAAAAATTTGGGAGAAACAGACATGTCGATACTTCCTATGGCCGTATCTTGTCTATTGAGAAAATCATTTTTCTCATCGACAGAATCAGGGTCTACTTCCATTGCCATGTTTATTTGGTATAAGCCTTTGCATCTTAGCAAAAGAAAATTTTTTGGCTTCCATTCCAAATAGTTGTGAGGTGTGAGAAGTATTTCCGGCGAATAATCCATCTTTTGTTGTCTTCAATCTTTTATACATGCAAAAAATGATTTGGTGTAGCTTTTGCTTAGCAGTTCATCAGCTCTGATACTATGTGAATGTGTTGAACCTGCATAGAATAGATCTAGCTAGAAAATACTACACACATTTGCAGAAAGAAATTGAGAAAGAAGAAGCAAGATAGAAAGAATGAAAGAATTCTCATTAACCGTATTCCACACTCAAATAGTGAATAATTTACAATATATATAGGATAAATGAGTAGCTAATGAGCCATAGTGGTGGTCTAGATTGATCTGGACACACACCAACAGTTACAAGAATAAATTGTCACCTAGTCTAGTCTCTCAGGCAGTTACGGGAGTGAACTACCACCTAGCTAAGTTAACTAGTCAACTAGTCTCCAGTTAACTGATTAAACAAAGAGTAATGAGTTGGTGATGATCCCAATGTTTCATGGTGACAAAACCAATGCAACATCTAAACTCAATTGAACTAGTCAAACTGAAGTGTCAACTAAAAGAGAATATTCTCCAGGTGGAATATTCTCCCCTAAAATATAGGAGACTGGATAATGACTAATTATAACTAATAAACAAGGAATAACCTTATGAAAAATAAATCCTAGGTGTGTGTAAAGTAACTCCAACAACGAAGCCCTAAAATTAGCATGTCATGTATTTGGTGCAATGTTTGAATATCTCAACACAATACAAATAGATTTATTTTTGTAGTGTGTAGGGATCAATGTGTAGTAGTGCAATATGTAATTTATAAAAAAAAATTATTGACTTATAGAAAGTTATAAAAGAAATATTTAATACATATATTTTTCCTTAATACCATGTATGTCATAAGAAAAATATTAAAAGAATTAAAAAACAATAATATTTCTATCTTTCTGATTCCCCTTCCTTCCTTCATAGTGAAAGGAGAGAGGCATAAGCCCACTACCCTCCCTCTCTTATTGGGTGGGTGGAAAAGGAAGAGGAATAACTTGACTTCGGTTTTGTTTTAGGTATTTGGATCCACACAAATAGATCTATATATGCCTACAATTTCATTAGCGATGATTATGTGTAACATATCAAACTATGGTTCATCAAATTGAGGCATATTGAAAATAAATGATGATTTTTCTTTGGTTTATGCATTGCATACCATTGGGTTGGTTATTCTAAACCTAAGTTCAAAGAAAACACAGAAAATGAGACATGATATAAAACACATGACACATAGGTGGGAAAAGTATTCTAAAACATGTCTAGATTATAATGAAATTAAAATCCACCAAATGGCTTAAGTGTCTCGCTTCATTTTGTTTTCATATTTAAAAGAATCATGGATGCTAAGAACACATGCATGCTTTAGGGAGCTCAAAATTATAGTGTGTTTAAGGGAGCTCAAACACTAATGTGTTTTGGATAGGATCAATCAATTTATATTCCTTGCTTATACTGATGGCATTGTGAAGGTAATGGGTGAGTGATTTTATGTTTTGAATTAAAAACTCTCTAGTTGAGGATTCACACATACATTTTTCCAAAGTTGCCCTTTGTCGACTTTATGAAATTTATACTTAGGCAATAACATGGATAGAGAATTGTTATAAACATGAGAGAATAAAATGAATCTTTCCTTTCAAGATCCAAATTGTCATGACTCCCATTGGTTCGATGACAAGATTTCATTTTAAAGAGAGGCTCGTCATTTGGTGATGAAACATGAGAGAATAAAATGAAGCTCTACTTTCAAGTTCTAATTTTTCATGATGCCCCTATTTTGATGATAAGAGTTTATTTTAAAGAGAGGCTCATCATTTGGTGATGAGAGATCATAGTTTTGTGACAAGGGTTTGTTTATAGCAAGTAATTCATCATTTTTGGATGAAAATTTTACCAAACACTACAATATTAACAATTGAGAAAAGCTTTCTTAAAACCAAATTATGACACACATACATATGGATTGCAAGATAGAATGAATAACAACCTAGTTGTCATATCCAATAATATTACACATAATGACTACACTATTTCTCTATTAAAGTAACAAAAGGAATATATACTTAAATCATGTTGTCCTTTAGAGCCTAGGATCTAGGTTTCATCCCCCAACCATGTCCAAGGCCTCAAGATCCATACCTAGTGTTTAAAATCTCTCAATAGCACCCATATCATCACTTAAAGGCCAAGGATATCCATAGGAGGTATTTTGTGGTGGTCCAAGGTATCAATATTCACCATGGATGCGTAGAAGATTCCTTTACGATATAACATTTGGGTTCCTTATCTAACCATTTATAGGGCCCTAAGTTCTATACCTTGTGCTCAAAAAGTTTGAATGTAACACATATCACCACTAAGAGTCGAAGGATAACCTCAGGAGGTTATGTGTGGTGTTTCAAGGTATCATTCTTGGCTCTTGATGTCTAGAATCTTCTTTTAGGGCCTAAGGCCCAGATTTTCTACCTTGAACATGTCCAAGGTCTTCACACCCATACCCAATGCTCAAAAACACCAAATGGCACCCATATCACCACATGGAGGTTAAGGATACACTTAGGAGGTCGTGTGGTGGTTTGAGGCTTTTTAATTAGCCTTTGATACTTGGAAGCTTCCTTTAGGGTCTCAGTCTTGATTTTCCTTATTCAACCATGTCTAGGTATTTTATCTTGATACATAGTACTCAAAAACTCCAAATAGTGCCCATATAACCACTTGAAGGATGAGAATACCCTTGAGAGGTTATGTATGGTGGTTTGAGGTATTGTTCTTGGCCCTAAAATATTAAAAGATTCATTTAGGGCCTAAGGCCCAAGTTTTCTCATCTAGCCATATCTAGGGCCCCAAAACCCATACCCAGTGCTCAAAACCTTATAATGGTGTTGATATCTCCACTCGTAATTCAAAGATATTGTCAAGGGATCATTTTTGGTGGTTCAAGGTGTCATTCTTGGCCTTGGATGTCTAGAATATTTATGAAGAAAACATTGTCTTCTATAAAATCTGACGACCCTGAGCAAGTTTGTCTCCCAAAATTTTCCTTAGATCGTGGGTTTCTGATCTACTCAAATATGCAATGACCCTCCCTGGATGACTCTAAAAAATCCAAAAATTGAACTTTGAGGCATCATTCGATCAACAGTTGCAAACAATGGCCTGCAACTCTACTTTTGTGTGATTTCTTTGGCCCATACAACCAAAGAGTTGTAAACCTGGGCTCTAATACCATATTGTAACACCCCCCAACCTTACTGAGGCACATTACCAGTGGAAAAGACACATTAAAAAATATTTTCTACTAACGACCAAATTCCAAATTCTTACTAGCTACTAATCATGCATATTTTACCATTCCTAATGTTATAAATTAGATGCAATTACAACATGCTCAAATCACATGAATGCAACTAATAAAATCACTACAACAACATAATAATTCATTCCCATTCACAAAGTAAAATGCACAATAGGTAAACTTTTAATATAACTTAGAAAACAAATAAAACACTTTTCTTCTTAAAATAGTTGTGCAACTAGCTGCTTGGGATGGATGTTCCACCCATCCATAGATCTGTTGATCCATATTTTAGCGGCATATCACCCCCACATTGGGGCTAGGAATCCACAAAAGAGGTGTCCTCTCACTTTCCACTCATAGTTCAATAAACCCACAACCCACTAGCATTCTCCTACAACTATCCTGATTTTTCATCGACTCTCTTCCTCTCAACCTACCCAAACCAAGGAATGTACCCTTTCATTGCTCTCATTCTATCGAGCATCCCATTTTTTTATCAAGGTCTCTCTGGCGTAGGTAACCAGGAATATCACTACTGAGAAACCCAAGGGAGCTCACTGCTAAGAAAAATACCAGGAAACAACAATAATAACTTGTTGCTACTGTGCAACTCCCACAAAAGTTCACTCTTTAGGCCTGACAACCTAGTTCTTCTGCAATCCCGACAACTTACCTCTTTAGTATTTAACTCCATAAACACTCTAGAATTCTCCCTCCATTGCTGCTCCATCTCTAGCGCTCCTCTTTCCTATTGTTTCTCGATGCCCATCCAAAAATGTGACTGTTGTAATGGGACAAATTGAGCACAGGAGTATCAAATGTTAGCCCAAAATGTCAATGTAAAGAGTTAATGACATCAAAGTTTAGTAAAACGTTGTTCCTGCACATAAATGAATGCATGAACACATGCATAAATTGTAAACACAATAAGGAATTAAAAACTCAAGAAATAGCTACCAATGAACAAGGCTTTGTATTGGTAACATCATAAAGGTAGGAATAGCATAGGTGGTCTCTCTCTTTCCTCCTTGGGAGGGATATTTTCTTTCCCATATCATACTCTCTCTTCTTCTCAAATGCAGGCGATCACGTGGATGATTGAATTGAGTTCTCAGGGGGTGAGTCACTCAATCTTGACGATAGCTCAAGCCATGACTGAACATGTGAAGCATGAAATGGGTTATTGATGCTCTATATCAAAATATCCAGCGTAAATCTGTGTTATCTGTGTGTTGTTGAATTCATGCTCCAAACCATGCTTAAATATCATTCGTATCAAATTAATTTTATCTTGCTTCACATATGAATGGTGACGCTCTTAAGTGGTGGTGTACTAGCAAAGTTGGGGTGAATTAAAATCGCCAAGTCGTCTATGAGATAATATCTGTGACTAGTGTAACATTGTCGGAGGTTGGTTCTTTGAATGTAGCCACTCTGCCCAAAAATTTGCATCGTCACGCGGACGACACAGATCCTGATCTGGATGGTCACATTGGCGCGTTGTCCGCAGTAGAAATTTTATGTTGTGTCATGAGGATTGCATTGATGGCGCAAATTATTTGTTTGAAAGTCACACTAATCACTAACCTTCCTGAATTGATTTGATGTTTTCTAAGTGATCTTTGTTGACATTTGAGGATATGCATTTTTTATGCATGAAACTGAAGAATTTTCTGTTGATCACCTGTATTGCTTAGTGAACACGTTTTTTGATGATAACAGATACCCCCTGATGTATGAGGTTAGGAGAACTCATATAGCTAAAATACATCATTATTTCTTTTATGGTGTGAAATATTGTTGGTTGAGGAGAGAGAGAGTGACTAAGGAGAGAAGAAGAATAGTCCTTTGGAGGCTAGGAGGGAGAACACGTACAATTAATACCTTAAGGATTTTTTTTTTTTATACAAACAAGGCGGGCATGCCCCATACTCGTGTATGAAAATAGAATTAAGTGTTACGATAATAAACATGAATCTGAAGATGATGTAGTAACTGATAACTTGATGAAGTAGATATTTGCAACACCCTTGGGGGAATCCTTAATGGAAAATGATGGTTCTGAAATGAGAATGGCCTTTGAAACCTAGAGTGAAAAACTATGAAGTGTGTCCATGAATTGGAAAAGGTTGGGAATGGACAAACAAGTTTAGAGGTCTTCGGTTGATATGGAAAACTACAACTGTCACAAAGTAAGACCCACCTTGACATGAAGATGTGTTGACATCGAATATTAGGGGGGTCAACAAAAGCAGGGAGAAATGATGACTCTATATGTCCCATCTGAGATTCATCATATATATGGGAATGAGAACCAAGATACTGCACTAATCCTGAAAACTGATGTTGAGGTCAACAAGAATAGAGTCGCAACCACAAGGAGCAGAGGGCTTCTTGAAATCAACTAATGTGCAAGGTATCTGATACTGACTTGGGTGTATGGTCATTGTTTGTTATAGATAGATGAGATGAATGGGAAATGAGACTCAATACTTCCCTTGGTTGGGGAAAAAGTGACATCTGGGAGTGGCAACAGTCAAATATACAATGAGAACAAAA
>JASDQU010688907.1:19521-36718 GCA_032191745.1 Picea mariana
GGTATTTTATCTTGATACATAGTACTCAAAAACTCCAAATAGTGCCCATATAACCACTTGAAGGATGAGAATACCCTTGAGAGGTTATGTATGGTGGTTTGAGGTATTGTTCTTGGCCCTAAAATATTAAAAGATTCATTTAGGGCCTAAGGCCCAAGTTTTCTCATCTAGCCATGTCTAGGGCCCCAAAACCCATACCCAGTGCTCAAAACCTTATAATGGTGTTGATATCTCCACTTGTAATTCAAAGATATTGTCAAGGGGTCATTTGTGGTGGTTCAAGGTGTCATTCTTGGCCTTGGATGTCTACAATATTTATGAAGAAAACAATGTCTTCTATAAAATCCGACGACCTTGAGTGAGTTTGTCTTCCAAATTTTTCCTGACATCGTGGGTTTCTGATCTACTCAAATATGCAATGACCCTCCTTGGACGACTCTAAAAAATCCAAAAATTGAACTTTGAGGCATCATTTGACCAACAGTTGCAAACAATGGCCTACAACTCTACTTCTGTGTGACTTCTTTGGCCCATACAACCAAAGAGTTGTAAACCTGGGCTCTAATACCATATTGTAATACCCCCCAACCTTACTGAGGCACATTACCAATGGAAAAGATAGATTAAAAAATATTTTCTACTAACGACCAGATTCCAAATTCTTACTTGCTACTAATCATGCATATTTTACCATTCCTAATGTTATAAATTAGATGCAGCTACAACATGCTCAAATCACATGAATGAAACTAATAAAATCATTACAACAACATAATAATTCATTCCCATTCACAAAGTAAAATGCACAATAGGTAAACTTTTAATATAACTTAGAAAACAAATAAAACACTTTTCTTCTTAAAATAGTTGTGCAACTAGCTGCTTGGGATGGATGTTCCACCCAACCATAGATCTGTTGATCCATATTTTAGCAGCATATCACCCCCACATTGGGGCTAAGAATCCACAAAAGAGGTGTCCTCTCACTTTCCACTCATAGTTCAACAAACCCACAACCCACTGGCATTCTCCTACAACTATCTTGATTTTCCATCAACTCTCTTCCTCTCAACCTACCCAAACCAAGGAATGTACCCCTTCATTGCTCTCATTCCATCAAGCATCCCATTTTTTTATCAAGATCTCTCTGGTGTAGGTAACCAGGAATATCAGTACTGAGAAACTCAAGGGAGCTCACTGCTAGGAAAAATACTAGGAAACAACAACAATAACTTGTTGCTACAGTGCAACTCCCACAAAAATTCACTCTTTAGGCCTGACAACCTGGTTCTTCTGCAATCCTGACAACTTATCTCTTTAGTATTTAACTCCATAAACACTCTAGAATTCTCCCTCCATTGCTTCTCCATCTCTAGCGCTCCTCTTTCCTATTGTTTCTTGATGCCCATGCAAAAACGTGACTGTTGTAATGGGACAAATTGAGCACAGGATTACCAAATGTTAGCCCAAAATGTCAGTGTAAAGAGTTAACGACATCACAGTTTAGTAAAACGTTTCTCCTGCACGTAAATAAATGTGAATGAATGCATGAACACATGCATAAATTGTAAACACAATAAGGAATTAAAAACTCAAGAAATAGCTACCAATGAACAAGGCTTTGTATTGGTAACATCATAAAGGTAGGAATAGCATAGGTGGTCTCTCTCTTTCCTCCTTGGGAGGGATATTTTCTTTCCCATATCATACTCTCTCTTCTTCTCAAATGTAGGCGATCACGTGGATGATTGAATTGAGTTCTCAGGTGGTGAGTCACTCAATCTTGACGATAGCTCAAGCTATGATTGAACATGTGAAATATGAAATGGGTTATTGATGCTCTAGATCAAATTATCCAGTGTAAATCTATGTTATCTGTGTGTTGTTGAGTTCATGCCCCAAACCATGCTTAGATATCATTCTTACCAAATTAATTTTATCTTGTTTCACATATGAACGGTGACACTCTTAAGTGGTGGCGTACTAGCGAAGTTAGGGTGAATTAAAATCGCAAAGTCGGCTCTGAGATAATATATGTGACTGGTGTAACATTGTTGGAGGTTGGTTCTTTGAATGCAGCCACTCTGCCCAAAAAATTGCATCGTCACGCGGACGACACAGATCCTGATCTGGATGGTCACACTGGCGCGTTGTCCGCACTAGAAATTTTATGTTGTGTCGTGAGGATTGCATTGATGGCGCAAATTATTTGTTTGAAAGTCACGCTAATCACTAACCTTCCTAAATTGATTTGATGTTTTCTAAGTGATCTTTGTTGACACTTGAGGATATGCATTTTTTATGCATGAAACTGATGAATTTTTTGTTGATCACCTGTATTGCTTAGTGAACACATTTTTTGGTGATAACAGATACCCCTTGATGTATGAGGTTAGGAGAACTCATACAGCTGAAATACATCATTATTTATTTTATGGTGTGAACTATTGTTGGTTGAGGAGAGAGAGAGCGACTAAGGAGAGAAGAATAATAGTCCTTTGGAGGCTAGGAGGGAGAACACATGTACAATTAATACCTTAAGGTAGAAAAAATAATTTTATACAAACAAAAAGGGCATGCCCCATACTTGTGTATGAAAATAGAAGTAAGTGTTACGATAACAAACATGAATCTAAAGATGATGTAGTAACTGATAACTTGATGAAGTAGATATTTGCAACACCCTTGGGGGAATCCTTAATGGAAAATGATGGTTCTAAAATGAGAATAGCCTTTGAAACCTAGAGTGAAAAAATATGAAGTGTGTCCATGAATTGGAAAAGGTTGGGAATGGCCAAACAAGTTCAGAGGTCTTCGAATGATATGGAAAACTGAAACTATCACAAAGTAAGACTCTCCTTGACATGAAGATGTGTTGATGTCAAATATCAGGGGGGTCAACAAAAGTAGGGAGAAATGATGAATCTATATGTCCCATATGAGATTCATCATTTATATGGGAATGAGAACCAAGATACTGTGCTATTCCTGAAAACTAATGTTGAGGTCAACAAGAATAGAGTCTCAACCACAAGGAGTAGAGGGCTTCTTGAAATCTCCTGATGTGCAAGGTATCTGATACTGACGTGGGTGTATGGTCATTGTTTGTTATAGATAGATGAGATGAATGGGAAATGAGACTCAATACTTCCCTTGGTTTGGGAAAAAGTGATGTATGGGAGTGGCAATAGTCAAATATACAATGAGAACAAAAGTGGGCTGAAGTCAAGGGGACAAACAGGTTTTGACTAGATATCATCAAATTGTAATTGAGAGTGACAAGGTTGTATATATGGGTAATAACTCAGGGATCTTGACAAAGGGTATTGGGATACTCAAGTTTTATCCAATAAAATAGTTTTGTGCAGGAAAAGTGGGTTTTTATGAATTCCCCAACCAAAGGCGACAACGACTGCCACCAAGTGAAAAATTAGTGTCATCGGGTATGATGGACTATGTTTCTTTGCATGCTAAAAAATAAAGAGACACTTTATACAATCCAAAAAATAAATGAAATATATTGGGTCGAATGTGCATGAATAGAAATGGGTGCCCAGTGAAAAAATGGCTTTCTTGTGTGAAGGCACAAGTAATGTAGTAGAGGATGAAGGGTGGGGGGCCCATGGGTGGGTTTCTATGTGAGGTGAGTGAACAAAATATTAAATTGCAGATGGTCGACTGATATTGGAGGAGATGGGGGCCAATGAAAACATTGAGGTGAATTCAACTGAATCAATCCAAGCCATACAAAAAGTGGGAGTCCATAGGTGAAATAGGCCAACAAGATGATGAGGGGAGAACATAAGGTGTATTCTCAAACATGTGAACTACGGTGGACTCCCTGAGTCTATGAGATAAGAACAACATGAGTTTCATAATGCCTGGGGGTGCAAAAATGTATGAGACAACTCATGTGGGTAAGGGAAGAAACCAACAACAAGATCGACACTTGAATGCATAGGAAGTTGGGTAAAGGTATTGTATTAGCAGGTGGAAAAAACCTACAGGGAAATGTCAAAGGGAGTGTCTATATGCTATTTTGAATCATATACATGGAGGGGACATGGGATGGTCATATTGTATGTGATGCTAAGGTAGATGATGAGTACCTACATCCAAAAATCAAAATACCTGAAGTGAAAAATATATGATAATAAAGAATGGAGGACGAAAATTTGAAAATTGGTATGACAAGCAAGCGTACATATGTTATGGGGATTTGTGATGAGGCCTAAGGAAAGATGTTCCAAATGAAAATAATACCATACCATTTTGTAGACTAGATAATGAGGATTTTAGAGGTGAAAACAGTTTGAAAAATGGAGGTCCTAATCTCCGGTATGGTGGATCAGAAGTTTGGATTTTGGGCATATAAATAGTAGTGGGACCCCAAAATGCCACACCATTTGTGCTTGTTGTGACAAGTGTTTATGTGGCTTTGGTGAAATTGTGTGAGATCAAGCTCCATTACATAAATTGGGGAGATCTGATTACAGTTGCGAGAGAACCAGGTAAGTGTTGTTGGGAAAAACACCCTACGGACTAGCAAAATAGAGTTCAGACTTTGCATGCAGATTTGACCAAATAGAAACTACTTTTTTACCTACATCCCAAGATTTAGATCCCTTTTTCTCAGTAAATGCATGGAAAAGGACCACCTAACTTATTACCGGCGTTTGATGTTGATCCTCCGTTGTGCATGACTACTTGTTCGCAATGCTCCTTCCAAAGATGACCTGCACTCAAGACAAACAACAACTATGCATGCATGCTACTTCTATACTCAAGGGTTAGAAATCAAACATAAACTAATCAAACCATAGACAATTTATAGTTTGGGACGGGAAAAGCATTATTTTTATTACTTAAAGTGAATCAACTTACAAAATATGAGACTGACCACCGCTCCTTGAACTTGATCCTGGGCTCCTCTTCTTCTGTCCTTCAACTGCTTTGTGTTAAATATCCTTGGGCATGAGGAAAGGCTAAAGGGTTGGGACAATGGAATACGTAAATGGGTAGAGTTTCTTCGCTATATTTTTTCCTCCTTCCAAATGGTACCCCTACCCCTTCTTTTATAGGCTAGAAGGAGCTAGGGTTTTGGACGAACCCTCGGCCATGCATGGCTGGGAGTTTCAGTTAACTCACCCATCGCTTTTTGTTCCGTCGGCAACTTTCCTTTTTTCGTGCTTTTGTAGGTACACACGGACTGTTTTGAGTCAGCCAGCATGTACACACGTGCAGTAATGGGTTAGGGCGTGTGGGCCTTTACACAAGAGGATTTTCAAAGAGTTGTTCAATAGAGTTTTGGCAAAGAAGGGATATGAGTTGGCATGATGCTAGGTAAGCATGTGTGGTGCAATTTAGGGTTATAACAGATGCCCCCTAATGTGTGAGGTGAAAAGAGCATCTGATGGCCGAAATACATTACCAATCTTTACTGATGTGCCAAACGATTGAGCCCAAGGATCAGGAACCAGGAGGTGTCATCTACAAAATAACAAATGTCTCACCGAGGTGGGCATACCCATGCTCGGGATAAAATAGAACCATGGATACCAATCAAATAGACTATAGATCCATGTCAAATAACTATAAAGAGTACTCGCGAATAATACACAACGAAGCTACATCTCGAAATCAGAAAGATATACATATAGAGTATCCATCTTCCAGAAGCTAATTCAGCCTGATGGATGGACTTCAAAGATTAAGCAACAACTTCAATATCTTCCCAAACCTGGGTAGGAGTGTAATATGAGTGTACGACTGCACTACCCAGAGGTCTTTGATGGCTCATCGATCATGGACTTGATAATCTTGATGATCGTACTGAAGGCTTCAGTGATTTCGAACAAGGATTTGATTGAACGTTCAGGATGGCCAGGTATGCGGACAAGAGACATATTGCAGAGGGGCCGACTTAGGCTTAGTGAAAAACTTCCCTTGGACAATAGTATGAAAAGTGATGAGACTCAGGCAGCATATATGTTAATCATAAGTTTACGAAGCAGGAGGCAATGCAAACTCTCCATATGTTTGGAAGAATAACCAAACGGTGGAGGACACAACTCTATATAGTGAGAAAAACTTCCAAAGGTCGTACTACATCCCATACTCTGATGAACAAATGAACATATGTGCTTTATCCAAGGGCGACTCATTATGCTGCCAATAAAGAAAATACCTTTCCCTTCCTCTTTTTGGGGTATATTTGATTTATTTTGTTGTTTTTGATAATCTTGGAAAAAGAATAAAGGAATATTACGTTACAATGGAGGAATGAGTATTTAAAACATACAAGCTCAAGGCACAAGGACAAGACTGATGTTCTGGTAAAATGATACTCAAGGAAAATCCTCTGGCGGCCAAAGGTGTTAAGATGCAGAAGCAAATTGTCACAAGGATGGTGGATAAGGTATGAAATTTTAACGAGACCAGAGAAGGTAAGCTCGGTGGTTTTTCATATTTAGAGAGTCTGAAAAAGCATAAAAGGAGACTCCGCTGGGGTACCTTTTTCGACAATAGTCTAGTCGGTTCGAAAAAGGGATAAACTAGCACCGATTAGACGTCAATTCAAAACTATTTTAACAAGTGTGACAAGGACAAGATCACTCGGCCATTTTTTCACTTTTAAGAAGTCTGAAAAAAGCTTAACTATGGACTCTGTCAGGAATATTCTTCTGAACCAATTTAACGAGTGTGAAAGAATAAGGTCACTCGACGATCTTTTCAATTTTAGGGAGTCTGAAAAGATCTTAACTATGGACTCCATGGGGGTTTATTTTTCGTAAGTTTAGTCCCTTAGGCCCGAAAAAGGGATAAAATTATACCTGAGAGTACTCTTCTAAAGAATGGAAATTCGATAGAGTATACCTTTGTTCGTACAGTTGACCGTTCGGACTGAAAAAGGGGTAAACTACCGCCAGACAGACGTGACTTCAAATTTCAGTTTAATGAGTGTGAAAGGCCACAAGATCACTCAACAATCTTTTCATTTTTAGAGGGTTTGAAAAGGGCTTAAAAGGAGACCCGTTTATTTTTTGGGAGTCCTGAGAGTGAGACAAAGAGCAAAGAAAAATCATGCAAATAAGGCTCAAACTCATATTCAGGAAAGACTATAAGGACTTCCGAGCCTACAGTGTTTTAGAGATGGCATGGACACCATAATGCAACCAGGACCTACCTAGGGCATCCATGTTCTAGTAATATCTATCGCTAAGTTGCGACACTTCTAAAGCATATATGATGGTTTTGTGTCACAACCTGATGGAATCGATCCTATAGCAGAGGAAAAAGACAACGAGATGCAAAAGTTGGGGAATAACCTAACCTATATGCTCAAGTTGATTATTGGAATTTTTTTTTTATGGACCATCAAAATTTTCTCAAAACTCAAAAAAGTGTCCCAATACCCGATCAAATCCCTCCCCTATAACTCTGGAATCACTCTAAATGGTTTTTGGTATAAAGAAACTGATAAGGGAGGCCAAAAAAGTGACAAAAAGAGGCCAAAAAGAGGCCAAAAAGTCTATAAATAGAAGTTGGCAGCTCATTATCACCATTGTTGATTTGGAAATTGACTCTGGAGCCAAAAGACCCCCTTTTCTAAAAATGGTGTGGGAGCTACAGTGGACGAAATAAACTTCATCTTGGACCAAGTAAGTACAAACTCCCTTATCTAGCTATTCAATTCTTTAATTTTGTTTTGAAGTTCATTTTTTGGGTGGGCGTCGACCTTACAAAAGTTGGCCCTAGGTACACGCGGGCTGTCTCTGGACAAGCCGCGTGTACACTCAGGCAGAGTAAAGGTTTCCCACGTGTACACGTGACTGTTTCCTCTATAGCTCGCATGGACCCCCCCTTTATAGAAAAAAGAATCAAAATGCAAGTGCTGACCCTCCTGAACTTTGTTGTGTTGGAAGGATGTACGTCTAGTGGAGGGAAAGAGAGCATGAAGCAGTCAGTGAGTTGGTTGTGGCAGATCCAAATGTCGTGGCCGTGTTGATGAAATGCAGTTTACTGAAGTTTTTTCTGTGTCCATTTATGCATGCACAACCAAGGCTACTGAATGCATTGATTGACTACTGGAACCTTGATGTAGAGGCCTTTATGCTAGAGGGGAAATCACTGGTGCCCACCACCGAGGATATCTATGTTTTGAATGGCCTCTCAAGGAGAGGGGAACCAGTCAACTTTAGGACTTTTCCTGTGGGACCGAGTAAGATCTCAGAACTAATAGCCGAGCACCGTGAGGCTGGGATTGATCGTGCGGGCTCCCAGGTACCTATCAGTAATATCACTAACCTATCGCTACAAGTGATATTATTATTGATTGGGCGGATTATCGGTTCTGCAGCCTTGCATCAGGCTTCTCGCGCATAGATGAACTGTGCGATCTTGTGCTTGAATGCACATATTTTTGACTGGAGTACTACATTATTGGAGTGCATGAAGAGGCAATTGACAGATTATCGACAACGGACACAAAGGAATTTCAGGTTCGTGACGATCTTCTATTCATTTTTCTTCAAGAGAGTTTCAAGCTTTAGCCCTCGGGAAGTAGTACGAGGACATCAGGCCTCATTTCCTGCAGTTTGTAGATGGATAGTATTACTGCCGTGACAGGGTGGTGGAAGGACCAATGAGTCCTTCGATGATGTTTTCTTTGCGTGGTTGTCACAGCAGATCCTTGTGATCGAGGACTACCCACATGCAGGGATATATTTTTCGAGAGATTCTGAGATACCCGTGCCTCCTGGTGAGGAGCTAGGGGAGATGGGTAAGTCTCCACCTTTGTAGTTTTTTTGTTTGCATATGTAATTTTTATGTCATTTTTGTGATATATATCATTTTTTTTTTGTATGCTAGTGTATTTGACGAGTAAATGTTTGTTGCATGCAGATGTGGGGCCTGTGTGACCTGTCGATTATGCACAGAACAGGCGTCGTCCTCGGCCAGAAGCTGCAGCCACTGTCGCCGAAGGAGCAGCAGCAGTAGGGAACCTCCTAGCTAGGGAGGATGAGAGAGTCCTTAGACGAGTTGAGCGGAATTTCACTGCACTCACTTGCACAGTCCCGATGGCAGAGATAGAGGACCTGCCACCATCCATGCAGCCTCATGTCGTGGGGGCACCTCGGATGTGGGTCTGATTGTTTAGGCGTTTAGCCCATGCTATGGACTATTCTAACAGGGCCCATAGGCCCTGAACCTATTTAGACTTTTTATGTGCCACGAGCACTTACTTGTATATATTGTTTGAGGGCATAAGCCCTGTGACTCATTTATTAGTCCCATTTTTGAGGTGCTTGCATCCATCTATGTACTCTGGTTGTTTTATGATGTTATATATGTTTTTTTTTATCTTTTGTGTCTTAAGGATCGCGTGTGCAAAAATGTATTTACATGTTTATGTCAACGTTCTTTTATATGTGTGCAAGATGCCAATCTAAAATTTGATTAGCTAGAGTATCTGTAATTTGGTTTAATCTCCTAGGAACATGAAAATATGTAATATAATCAAAGTTTCGTTCTAAGAGACGTACCCTAAGGAATCGTCGGTGTAAAGTTGGATGATGAACCCGATATACTCTGTTTAGCTACGACACAACCAGTTCAACGTCGAGATAGACCCGGAGATGAGAGATACCCAATGACAAGGCGTCACGAAGCAACTCAATAACTGCACTATACTCGGCGACATTATTTGTGGTGTCACCTAAGCATATACCTCCAGAAGATAACAACTGACCTTGAGGTGTAAAGATTACCCAAGCTATAGAGGCAAGCCTTCGCATGTGCCGACTAGCACCGTCTGCATACCCAACGAACACCTCGGAATCACTTGACCAGGGATGATTTTAAGAATGGAAATTTATTTTGAAATGTAGAAGCCTTGGCGAATCTTACTAATCCTTCATATGTCAACTATAAATGTTTGGCGATATTTTTGTAAAAATATTCCAATTTCTAAGTGTTTTATATATTTTTAATAAACTTTTGGCGATTTTTAAGGTAAAATAATTTTATCCTATAGAATTTTGGCGAATCATTTTTAAAATAACGAATCTCGTTTTTGGAAAAACCATGGAAAATTAGCCCATGAGCAAAATTTAGCCCCTAAAATCATCCCTGCACTCGACATCTGCCATATTGACGAAAGATAACATCAAGACGCGTCCATAACACTTAAAAGAAACTTAAAAAGTAATAGTACAAAGACTATACATATGTTACAGAAAGTTACCCATAGTGACCTATCTATGAGTAATACTTCTTGAGGTAGAGCCCATTTCTAGGCTCTGCCAAAGCATTCCCTTCAAAATCAACCAAACGATAAGCACCCTTTTTTAATACCTCTTTTATGATGAAGGGTCCGAACCACATGGGTTTAAACTTTCCTGCCCCCAGGGGGTCCTTATCTTGGTCATAGACCAGGACAAGGTCACCCTCAGAGAAAATTTGAGGATGAATGGACCTATCATACTGACACTTGACCTTATGTTTGTGAGCCTCGTTGGTCAGGGCCACATCGCAACGCTGCTCATTGAGCTGCTTAAGGTGTACTAACCATTCTTCAAGTGGAAAAGTGTCTAGCAATAATTGTATTGCCAATTTTAGAGATGGGATCTGACATTCGATGGGAAAGACTGCCTCCAGTCCGTAAACGAGTTGAAAAGGTGAGAAACCGGTTGTAGTCTTAACAGATGTTCGGTAAGCCCATAATGCCGAGTATAACATCAAATGCCAATTTGACTTGGCTGAGTTGATAGTTTGTTGTAGAATAGTCTTAAGAGTTTTGTTTACAAATTCCACTTGCCCATTGGCTTGGGGGTAGTAAGGTGATGAATTCTCTTGCCGTAACCCAAGATTTGATGTTAATTTGATCATCATTTGGTTCTGAAAGTGACTGCCATGGTTAGTGACAATCTCTATCGGGACGTCGAACCTTGCTATGGTCTGGTTGAATAAGAAGAGAGCTGCAGTCTCTCCATCATCTTTAAATGTTGGCATAGCTTCGACCCACTTAGTGAAGTAGTCGACAGCTACAATGATATAGCAGTGCCCCCTTGCTGACGGGGGGTTGCATGAAGTGTAATTAATCCCCCACTTAGTGAAGGGACCAATTGTGATGACAGGAAACATAGGAGCGGGATGTGCCCTCATCTTCCAAGAGAAGATTTGTCACAGATGACACTTCTTGACTGATTCGATACAATCTTTGATAAGTGTAGGCCAGAAGTAACCTGCTCGTAGAATTTTTTGGGCGGTTGCCAACCCAGATAAATGACTGCCACAAGCTCCAGTATGGGAATCATTGAGCATGATGATGGCCTCCTCATGAGTGAGACATCGACTTAAGATGCAGTCTACACCTCTCCGATACAATGTATCATCAAGTATGAGATAATTCTTAGCCTGATAGGATATCCACCGACGCTCGTCACGAGAAGCAGAGGTGGGGCACTTCAAAGTCTGGAGATAGATAAGTATATCTCCGTACCAGGGATCTGAAGATTTAATAAAAAACATATCTCCTCGGATAGGCGATTCCTCAGGCACAATGTCACCTGACTCAACCAGAAGTTCTGAAATAAGCTCTAGGAAGATCAATGACTTCTTGGATTTTGCTGAAACGAAGTCTAAGTCAAATTCTTGGAGGATGACTATCCATCTACTGATTTTTCCACCTATAACTCATCGTGTCAACATGTACTGGAATGGATTCACGACAGCAATGACGGTGGTCTTGCGAAACAGAACATAGTGACGGAACTGTTGAACAACATGAACTGCTTCCATGCAAGTTTTTTGATATGAGAATAATTGAGTTCCGGTCTTAAGAGGCCTTAGCTCAGGTAATAGATCACGTATTCTGAGAACAAATGGTCTTCCTGAACTAAAACCATGCCAATGGTTGACTCTGTGGTAGCCAGATATAATAAGAAATCTTTGTTATAGTTAGGTGGCCGTAGAAAAGGTGCATTTGTGAGGGCATGTTTTAATGCGTCAAAAGAGCATTGAGCAGCTTCGTCCCAGAAAAAAGGAACGTATTTCTTTAGTAAACGCATAAATCCCTTGGTGATTTCAGCATAGTTGGCGATGAAGCATCGTAAGAAGTTTGCCTTGCCTTGTAGACTCTGAAGTTGTAGGATTGTGCATGGGGGGGGCAACTAGATTATTGCCTCCACCTTAAGAGGATTAACCATGATCCCTATTGTTGATACGATGAAACCTAACAAACGTCCTAACGTTACACAGAAGCTGCACTTGTTTGGATTCAAGCGAATCCTAAAGTAGCAACAACGTTCGAAGATAAGTATAAGGTGTGTGGGATGATCCGTTCGCTTGTGAGAGCGTGATGCTAAATCATCTAGATAGTCCTTGACTACATGCTTGAGGTCATGAAAAGAAAAATACATGGACCGCTACAATGTGTCTCAAACATTTTTAAGGCCAAAAGGCATCTTACGATATGCGAATGTACCCCACGGACAAATGAATGTCGTTTTGTGTTGGTCTTCAGGTTTGATTTGGATTTGATTATATCTCGAAAAACCATCCATGAAAGAAAATGCTTTACAACCGGCACATTCATCAATGATTTGGTCAATGAATGGTGTTGGAAAATTATCTTTGGGACATGCCTTGTTCAAATCACGAAAATCGGTACATACACAAATTGGGCCTTGTTTTTTATTGACCGATACAGGATTTGACACCCATTGAGTCAAATGGATAGGATAAATAAAACCTGCCTTTAGAAATTTCTCAAACTCAATCTTGATGGGTGATTCTTTCTTGGGATTGACTGGATGAAGTTTTTGTCGAATAGGCTTGGCATCGGGATACGTTGTGATTTCATGTTCAACTATTTTCGGATCGATACCTGGCATTTCCTCATAAGACTAGGCAAAAACGTCGCGGAATTCTTTAAAAAGGTCCGTGTAAATTTGAATTTCTTCGAGGGAGCAATCCGCTCTGACAAAGACATTCTCCACGACGCCAAGGTTTCGGGATATGTTGATGGGTATAGTTTCAGCGATAGTCTCCATATTTCCCTCAACATAAATTTCCTGCGTAGCTAAGAGATTAATAGGACATGGATGATCTCCCGTCATGGTAACAGTGAATTCTCCTGCTTTGATTCGGCTTAAATCTGGGAGAAAATATGATCTGTGATGAAGATCTTCCCAAGGTTGGTCCGGATGAGTCATTGCTTTGATTACTGCTTCATCAGAAGGCAAGACTAAGTCTAACGAATTGACGTTAGCGAGAGAACCCTGAGCCCAAATAGGCTCTAGAAGCGGATCTAACTCTTGTGCAGGAGTCGGATCAGAGTTAGCTGAAGCTTGCTAGACTAAATAGTACGCTACCTCAGTGGCAGACAAGGGCATGGAAATTCTTGGGTGCCTTGTCTCATCCATCGTGGCTAATGGGGAAGGAAGAATCCAAGGATCCTCAAAGTAAGTCGTGTGGAACGAAGAAACTTGAAAAATCTCAACCTTATGGTGATTAGATATAAATTTGATATCGTTGTGAGGAGGTGGGTAATCGAAGGTACCCATCAAGGATGGGCACAAACCAAATCCTACGTTAACGACACCTGGTTGAGGATTATCAATCATCGGGGCCGTGGATGCCCCCAAAGTTGGGTCAAGTCTGGAGAAAGACAGTTGATCGATGGTCACTATCCGACCCTCATGTGGAAACAACAAGACTCAAAAAACTGTAGCAACCACAGCTTGCATAGAATAAGTCCAACTCCATCCTAACAAGAGGTTATAGTCGAGGGGAGCATCGACTACCTCTACTTTGACACACATGGTTTTCCCTCCAAACTGCACAAGGAAAGAAGGAACGATGCCATGTGGTCGGAACGAATGACCATCAAAAGCAGTGAGGAGAGTAGGTGATGGAGACAAAATGGGCTGGCCAATGGCCTTCCAGCATGATAACGACATAATGCATGTCGAGGCTCCCTCGTCGACCACCGTGCGGAAGATATTCCAATTAAAAGTTTTCGTGGGATGATCCACTACTATCTGAAACACTACGTGGTAAGGCAGACGAGGTTTTAAGTCGGTTGTATCTAACATGATGGTGCACAGATTACAAGTCTCAGTAGAGCCCAAAGCAGTTAACAAGACTTTCCTCTGAGCAGGGAAGCTTTGGAGGACCTCCAAAGCAGACATCGCACAAGGGGTTTGTGATAAATCCTCCACCAGAAAGTAATTCTAGGTGGCCCTTGCTTTTGGGTTGTGAGAAGCTTTTTTAAATGCACCCTTTGGAATGCGTGTCATTGTTTCTCCCAACGTCTTCTCAATCTGTAGAGGAAGGGATGGGAGATCATCTTCTTTACCCTTCTTAGAAGCACTTGGTTTACTATAGTCATGCTCTCTAGTTGATATGAAAGCATCACCCCTAACCATATATACGTTCACAGATGAGGGATTGTTTGGAGGTGGGCAGGTTTCTTGGCTGCTCCCTTCTGTGCTTATAGAGGCTTGAGTTGGATTTTGCCCATGTTGAAAGGGATTAGTCAACACTGCTTGCTGTTGTTGTGTGACAAACTTTTGAGCCTCTGCAAGTTGAGGACAAAGATGCGTCCGGTGGTCTTCCGTGCACAAGTTGCATGGATACCTCGCCTTCCGTTTTTGTGTGTTGTCCCCGCCAGCATTATCAGTGGATTTTTTTATCCCCCTTACCCTTCTTTCGTTGTTTTTTCTTCCCTTCAGGCTACTGGGTGGCACAGTGTGTAATTCCGATGTTTGGGTAGGGGGAGCAGCCAAAGCAGTAGTTTGGCTGGCCGCTGTGTGTTGTATGGATAACCATTGCAATTGTTTTGTCAATTGCTCAGTGGGCTTGGTTTGTGCTAAACCAACAATACCATCGGCATGTGGTCCAGCTCTCTATTTAGTTTTATCCAGTATCAAATGTGGCGCATCTAGAAAGATGTTGTATAATAAACCATACTGAGAATAGATGAGCTCAAACTGTTGAGCCCTCATGATGGCATCTTCCTTGGAGAAAAATCCAGATTTCACGACGTCTTTGGATAATTGCGGGACCAAATACTTAAGGAACCACTCAAGCAGGAATGTTGGTGGGACTAGTACCTTGATTAAACTCTTCTAGCGTCTCCACTCTTGGATATGATCAGAGATATGGTCCGCCGTTGTCTGTTCGAAATTGGCGAGCAACTCTGTTACAACGTCATATCTCACAAGTAACTGGAAATGGTTAAGGAAGGCCATCGTTAGTTCGCCAAAAGAAGAGTATCTTGAGCGATCGAGCTCGATGTACCATTTCATGGCACTCCCAATAAGAGTACATTGAAACAATTGCAACTGTACGAAGTCATCTTTCAATGAGTTAGATGAGCACCAAAGATGAAAGGTAGTCACATGATC
This sequence comes from Picea mariana, assembly GCA_032191745.1. Lineage (NCBI taxonomy): Eukaryota > Viridiplantae > Streptophyta > Pinopsida > Pinales > Pinaceae > Picea > Picea mariana. Next base: position 34,935 of record JASDQU010688907.1, read on the forward strand.
ACCTGGATCTTCGTTAGGCTTGGCCTCGAACTTTGGAATGTCCGAAGGCAATTTCGTCGGCATAGGAGGCCAATGTGGATCGTGACAAATAGGATCATTTAACAACCTTGTCAAATCTAGCAAGTGTAAAGTCGCCAGGAATGGTAGTTTGGGTTGCTGTTGATAACCTGGGAAAAAGGGTCCTGGAGTTTGACTGGCACCAGGTTGCCAAGAAACGTTTGGTTGCTGGCCCAGATTTTGATACAAACCATGGCCCTGCCCAGTGTAAGGATTTTGCATCTGTGGAGACATCATCGGCTGATTTCCCAAAAAGGACATAGAGTGTTGGGCATGCATTGTATTCGAAGGACTTTGGGAAGGATTACCCCATGCCAGTCCTGTGGGGAGAGGCATAGTAGTCTGTCCGGGGTTTAATTGACTGTGGAAAGAATTACCCCAGAACGACATTCCGGAGGAGGGAACGGATCCTTGTCCTGAGTTCCAAGGTCCTGCTATGTGTGCCCCCTGTGCACGAATAGTACCCTGCACAGGAGTAGATTGTCCAAAAATGGGGTTGCCCCTAGTCGGGAAAGAGGATGACGAGAAAGTGTTGTTACCAAACGTTCCATTCCAAAAAAATGGCGTCGAACCTACCAGCATACTGTGCGAAGGGGGTGCCTGACTCCCTGCTCCAAATAAACTATTGTGTGTAGGTTGCCTGACAGATTGCTGATGCGAACCACCAAGCGAAGGGGACGAAGGAGGGATATGACCTCCTGCATAAGGAAAATAATTAAGAGGGACAAGAGTGCCCCCAAGGTGACATTGCAGAGGAGCGCTAGAGCTCCTTGCCCCCAGACCCAAAGTCTGTAAAGTGGACTAGGTTAGTACAGGACTTGTACCCGAACTAGGCATACCGTATGAGAACGGAGGGCCTGTCGCACTAGGTGTAAAGGGGGTTGTGGCCACTGCCATAGACAGGTTCGGTCCACTGTGTGACCTAGTTGCAGCCAAGACCATGCTGGCTTGGACCAACGATGGTAGGTTAGGAGATGAATCTCATGTGGTGACAACTGTGGTGGGAATTGAAGAATTCCCAGAAGGAGTAACAACATTTGTTTCCATTTTTGTGTGAGGCACTGTCTAGCATTCGTGAAATTGGATTGGTACAATAAATGGTGCCAAGGTATCAGTGGTTGGGGTCTCAACCAAGCCAAGAGCATTTGCTTCAAGGTCCAAAATGGTTGATTCCTTCAAGAGTTGTTCAGGCACAAAGGTTTGTAACCTGGTCGCTTCAAAAGACCCTTGTTGGTCTAGCTTCTGCCTTAATGGTGGCGGAGGTGGCTCCAGTGTAACCGGCGGCAGGACAAGAAGCCTTAGTGACTGGCGGAGCTTGGGATCCTCCACTATGTGAGAATATCCAAGACATGCTAAGGTATTCTAAACATTCAAAAGTAACACACACTAAAAAGAAGCCCCTAAGAGATAAGACAAGCAATCACTAAACTATTTGGAAGAACAGTTACAACAACCAACACTAGAGCAACTTACCGGTGCAAATGCAACTCGAACATGGAAGCACCCTATGGATATAATCTACAAAGCATGGCCCAATGTCTATCCTAGGTACCATGGTATACCCCTGCAGTCACCTGTCTATGTCCCTAAAAAGATTGGCAACTAGGTTGCCAGCACATGAACAGTCACCAGGCAGGTACAGTCGAAAGTCGGATAGACCACAATGAGCAGGGTATCGATCCCGAAACCTATCAAGGATATCGAGAGAAAATGGTCTGGAAGACAAA
>JASDQU010688907.1:36818-50474 GCA_032191745.1 Picea mariana
CGTGAAGTCCAGTCGAATCCGCCTATTAGGCGATTCAATCGACAACCCCTTCTACCCCCTCTCTTGGTGAGTTATCTCCAGATCCTTTCTGTGTCATCTTTCCCACAGACGAGATGATCATGTCTGTCATGGAGGACACCCCTTGGGACAATGGACATCATCATTCCATCCTCTTCTTGGAGAAACATACCATCGAGAACTACCAACGGATCTCGAACCTGTCAACCATTGTCGTCATCTCAACCGTTCCTGAGTCCACACACGATGTGTCTTCCGAAGGGAACTTAAGCAATATCTCACCCACTATTCCCCTCGAAATATTCGTCAAACCTGGAATCGTTGAAAATGTGCACATTGGAGCTTCGTGTTCCCTTGACGAAATCGTCACCTACACGTCCCTTTTCAAAGAGTTTCGTGACATCTTCGCCTGGATCTACGAAGAAATGCTGAGTATCGACCCCGACATTGTGATACATGAGATCAAGACATACCCCGATGCTAAACCCATCTGGAAATGCCTTCGTCTAGTTCACCCACGTAAAGCGACTGCTATCAAGCTCGAAGTCGAGAAACTTCTCAAAGCTGGCTTTATTTATCCGGTGGCCCTCACTGACTGGGTTTCCAATATTGTCCCGATTGACAAGAAACAAGGCACAATTCATGTATGCGTTGATTATAGGGATATCAACAAAGCTTGTCCCAAAGACAACTTTCCTACCTCCTTCGTCGATCAGATTGTCGACGATTGCGCCGACAGTGAAATCTTCTCTCTGATGGATGGTTTCTCCAGGTATAATCAAATCAACATTGTTCCCAAGGATCAACATAAGACTGCTTTTATTTATCCTTGGGATACTTTTGCCTATCGAAAACTCCCTTTCAGTCTCAAGAATGCTGGCGCAACTTTTCAACGCACTATGTCTTATGCCTTCCATGATATCAAGCAAATCGTGCAACCATATCTGGACGATTTACCTGCTCACTCAATGTGTCGGGTTGATCATCCAACCCACCTCCGAGCCATTTTTGTCCACTGTCGGTTTTACCGTATACGTTTGAATCCTCACAAGTGTGTTTTCTGCGTGGAATCTGGTCGACTTCTAGGCTTTATTGTTTTGCGTCAAGGGATCAGGGTAGATCCCTTAAAGGTTGAGGCAATCCTTAATCTCCCTCCTCCTTCTACACTTCGCCAATTACAAAGTTTGCAGGGGAAAGAAAACTTACTTCGTCGTTTTATCCCAAATTACACTGAGATAACTCATGGATTTACACGGCTCCTAAAAAAGGGGTCTGAGTTCGTTTGGGATACCATCGCAAACAATGCTTTCGAAGCTTTGAAATTATCCCTAACACGTGCTCCGCTTCTCTTTCCCCCCGATTACAGTCGTGATTATTTCCTCTACCTTGCCGCCTCGGATTACACCATTGGTATGGTTCTTGTCCAATAGGATGATGCTAACGACGAACATGTTATCTATTACTTGAGTCGAAGTCTAACGCCTACCGAAATCAAGTATTTACATGTCGAAAAACTGGCCTTGGTAGCCGTCCAAGACGTCCAACGCTTCCGGCACTATATCCTATCGCGCAAGACTACAATGATTTCTAACTACAACCCTATGCAACACATTCTCACGCATCAATTGCTAGGGGGAAAATACTCCAAATGGATCATGATACTCCAGGAGTTTGACTTGGAATTCGAACGTGCCAAGTCTAAGAAGTCCTTAGTGTTCACTGAGTTGATATGCGACTTTCCCTATTCTGNTCAAGTATTTACATGTCGAAAAACTGGCCTTGGTAGCCGTCCAAGCCGTCCAACGCTTCCGGCACTATATCCTATCGCGCAAGACTACAATGATTTCTAACTACAACCCTATGCAACACATTCTCACGCATCAATTGCTAGGGGGAAAATACTCCAAATGGATCGTGATACTCCAGGAGTTTGACTTGGAATTCGAACGTGCCAAGTCCAAGAAGTCCTTAGTGTTCACTGAGTTGATATGCGACTTTCCCTATTCTGAAACGGAAAATGTAGCAGCTGATTCATTACCCGATGAATCCCTTTTCCTCATTAGCTCTGATGATCTTTGGTATGGCGATATCATCATATATCTCTAAACCCAAACTTTCCGGCCAACTTTGTCTAGTACTGACCGACGTCGAATACGCTACCAAGCCCGTCAATATATTATCCTCGGGGATACTCTTTATCGTCGGGGGATTGACTCAGTTTTTCAACGCTGCCTAATGTTCGACGAAGCCGAGAAAGCTCTGAATGACTACCATTATGGAGCCTGTGGTGGTCATATGTATGGGTATGCTACTGCCCAGAAGATCTTACGAGCAGGGTATTTTTGGCCTTCTTTCTTTAACGACTAAATAATCGTCGTTCAAAAATGCCATGCTTGCCAGACTTATAATCATAAGATACCGTCACATCCCACTCCTCTTCACCCTATGGTCTCCGTTGGTCCCTTTGTGAAATGGGGCATCGATTTCATGACATGTCACCCCCACTCGGCCAGGGGGCATGGATACATTATTGTAGTTGTAGATTACTTTACGAAATGGGCCGAGGCGATGCCGACATTTGACAACACTGGAAAGACCACAACATTATTCATTTTTAATCAAATCATATCTCTTTTTGGTGTTCCCCAAGCTATCGTCACTGATCATGGTAGCCACTTTCGAAACTTCATGATGTTCGAACTTACTGAAAAGTTGGTTCTTCACCATGAAAACTCAACGCCCTATTACCCACAAGCAAACAACCAAGTTGAAGCAATTAACAAAGTTCTCATAACTATGCTCCGACGAATGATAGAGATTCACAAAACAAGTTGGCACACAATGTTGTTTTCGGCATTGTGGGCTTACCGGACATCCATCAAGTCCACTACTGGGTTTACACCGTTCCAGTTAGTCTATGGTTTGGAAGCCATTATCCCGATTGAATGTGAGATACCCTCTTTAAAACTAGCTGTTGAACTCTTACCAAACACTTCTGCTAAGGAAGAACGTCTATTGTATCTTATGCAATTAGACAAAACTCGACGCAATGCTACCCTAGTCATAGAAGCTCAGAAAAAACGTGTCAAGGCCCAATACGACAAACATGTCAAGCCTCGCATTTTCTTCGAAGAGATCTCGTTCTCCTCTATGAACAAGATCGAGATATGCTAGGAGCTGGAAAATTTGAAGCCATGTGGCAAGGTCCTTATATTGTTAGACGAGTTTTGGAAAAAGGGTCTTATGAGTTAGTAGATTACGATGGTATCCCTTTAAGTGAACCCATAAATGGGTTGTACTTGAAGAAGTACTATGCATAAGATCACATGTGCATGAGTACCTGTATTTTTATTGTATCATACTTCTTGTGTGTTACTGTAGCTTTCTTTTGTTGTTATCTGGTCTCTGCCCTTATGTGACATTGTGTTTGATTTCCAGATGTTGGAGTATTTGCTACCCTACATTGGCTTTGCTGATGGCGCAAGTCGTAGTACTCAAAACCTTGCTTCCGCTGCATGGGAAATTTAAACCCCTACAAACGAACTTGTTTCCTTATGAGGTGTGTGCCTCGGCCGTGCGACCAACAATGTTGCAGATTATAGCACTATTATCGAATTGTTGATTGATGCTATCTCACTCGAAATCTGTCATTTGGTTGTACGACTTGATTCGCAGCTCGTAGTACTACAGTTAAGTAATGTCTATACTATTCGAAGTCCTACTTTGTTACGGGTGTATTTGCAAATTCGCCTCTTGGAACTTTATTTTGATTATATTGAATATCAACATATTCCTAGACATCTAAATACATTAACTGATGCATTAGCTAACTATGTATTAGAAAGACATTTGGGTCATTTATAATTCAATCACATCAATTTTCACACAACACAAGATAAACCGGTAGAAACCGTATGTATATATAACGATCAAATTTTTTTTTACAAAAAAGTTCTATCCAAGGACCAAAATTTCAAAATCTGAAGCTTATAGCTTCTACAAAGTGATGTCATCGATGACGTTCACGGTAACACACGACTGCCTGGGAAACCCTACGAAGCAGTCGACCAATGGACTCTGACACTCCTACTATATGACGTTGATAATGTCATGGAACCTCTCCAAGAGGCATGTCCAGAATATCTCATGTCAAACCCTCTAGGTTTTGTTCCACCGCTTCATAATCTTCGACGTCCCATCATGGAATTAGTGCCACCTCTCCTCGTTGCTGAATAGGATATGTACCAGGAGGTCGGCAAGGTCCCACATCCGTGTCATCAAAAAAAAAAAATTGTATTTAGACCTTGGACGAACATTAAAAAACATTTTCATATGATAAAATTCACAAAAACATTTAAAAAGAAAAAAAATTGTGTACTTCTTACCAAGTTCCCCCCAATGAGCACCCTCGGGCAAAACCAAATTTGGATCTCGTCGGAAATCCAACCTAGCATAAGCATAATCACCGACCATTAGCATCTGTGGTCGCAACCAGTCGAAGAAGGTATCATTATACTTGATAATTGGTCCAGCTACATGCCGGGCCATGAGATGACACCACCTCAACATTCTTGGATCTGTTGGAGCCAGTAAATCCCACTCAACCTGCAGTATCAACAAGGGAACCCTCTCAAGGAAGAAGGACACCAATAAATACCCATACCCAAATTGCTTCAAGTAGCCTCGCCTGCATTTGGTCAACTGCCTCTTCATGCTATGAAGCACTGCGTCTGCCCAGTTAAAAACCCGAGGCTCAGTACACTCTATGGCATACTGAAAGTAGCTTTGGAGAGTCATGTGAGGAGAAACACTCCCAGCCATATGAGCAATGGTGAACAAAATAGTGCGGAGGGTCAAATCCCGCACTCCCCAAATAGCTACTTTCCCTTTGCTCCTCTCTGCCTCTGAAACACAGTGCAAGCGACAATACTCACTCATGGGAAACCCACCACCTCTGCTACCAGTCAGACTCACGTGGTACCCATGCTGTGATAGTCCTGTCAAGAAGTAAATGTCATCAATATCCAAGGACAATGTGTGGACCCCTACATAGAATACTTGCTGATCGGGATCCCACATATGCACAAGGTACTCCAATAACTTGACTTGGGTCCTCATGCCTGGGATACGAAAGAACTTCAGAAGACCACAGTCTCGTAAAGCAGCAACGGTGGCTGGCTGATTTCCGGCAATGGCATCATCTTCTTCGTGCTCTCTTTCATGCCATTCCAAAACCATGGTGATGGCCAAATACCTACACAAGAAGCATAAGAAGAAAGTTAATAACTCTATTCAACACTTGGTATATTTTCATTGAGCAAAACTTTAAAATTTTTTTACACTTTGCGGTTCTCGCAGGTGCCCTTTAGGCACAGTGCGAGGTTCTTGTAGGTGCCTTTGGGCTCACCTGTGAGAATGAGGCATTCTCACAGGTCCTGTGTGGCTAGCCTGTGAGAATGGCTGAGCGCAACAATAACCCCCAAGACAAACTCAAAACTGTGTTTTTTGCCAATGAAAATGAAAAATTAAACCATAAAAAGGTAGAGGACAAAGAGCTTACCTCACTGTCGCAGACGGTTCGTTGAATGGATGCTCGTAACTCCCGCAATCGAACGCCGAAGTTCAAGGGCAAAAGAGGGGTTTTTGGGCTCAAATATTGGTAAAGTCAAAATGATTATGGTAAAAAGAGTTTTTACCTCTTTTTATTTACTTTTACCATGTTATTTGATTATATAATTGTTTATTGATTAAAACCTAATGCCTAATGCCTTTTTGAGTACGAMTTTTGCAAGTGTAACGATTTTGATGTTCATGCATAGGGATGCAGATATATTTTTCTTATTCATCACATGTTTTGATGGTTTTTGTACAAAATCTCGAGCTTGGTCTTTATCCGTTCTCATGCTCGAAAATATARGAGAACGCGATCGAGCATACTTTTATCACTTTTTCGAGCTCAACAAGGATATACGAAAAATTAACCCCCCTAGAGTCTCCTTTAAGCTCTTTTCAGACTCTCTAAACATGAAAAGATTGCCGAACAACCTTGCTATTTTCACGCTCGTTAAAGTATTTGAAGAAAGCCTCTGTCGGGCGATAATTTATCTCTTTTTCGGTCTCATTAGACTATTTTGTGAAAAAGGAATTGAGAGAGTTCTGTTTTAAAGTGTTTTTCCAGACTCTATAATCATGAAAAACCTTCGAGTTTTCTATCTTTGGACTCGTTAAACAAACATCGACAGACCCGCAATGGGATCGAACCACTCCATCCTAGGGTTCGTTAAACATACTCTGAAGGACTCATCCGAAGGATGAACTTATATCAACAAGCATATGTTATCCTCCTCAAGCTTGCCTAAAAATAAAGAGGTACTCGACAGAAATGGCGGGGGAAAATTTGGGAAAGGGATGTGTTCTCGTATTCATATTAATTGGCAGTAAGTGTTTCTCTTGAACATGACACCCCCTTATTCATTATTTGAAGCCGGTTTGGGAAATCCATTTGTCTCTCATTCGATTTTCTACAAGGTCATACCCTGTGTTGTCTCTGAGTCAATGCTACCAAATCATTGGTTGTGTCATTCATATGTTCAAGAGAAGTTCATCTAAGACCTCTATTGAGTCGGCCATCTACAGTTGTCCATTCTCTCCGTGTCGGCCTTCCCTGTGTCCAGTCAAACTTACATCATACTCTGTTTCACCTTCAAAATCTGTTACTCATTTCATGTCATTGATGGGGGATACATCAAGGCCCTCCTATGATGATTTTTGTTCCGTCGACTTCAGCTCATTATCCGGAAACAAGACTTAGAAATTCTTTGGTACCTTGGAACTTGCATGCCTCAATGGCAGGTTTCTTCGCTTTCGACAGTGGGTTTCCATCATTGACCCCTGATCAAAAGATTCCGTCGGATGTTCGACCTCAACTCATTCATTCACATTCGATGGATTGTACTAGTGTACCTTGGGAGTCATTGACATTAATGGTGATTTCCCTCACACTTGTTAATGGTTTCATCATTGACCGGTAATCAAGTGGCTTCTACCATGTTCTACTTCAACACATGTAATCACATGGTTAGATTCATACTTTTGGGCGACGAGATTGAAGACCCTGGATATCATCTCTTTGTCCAGGTTGCGATGGAATATGTATAATCTGCGACACATAGATCCACTTTGTATGTCTCATGGCTATGTCGTCTCAATTTGAATTTTCTCGCATAGATCCACAGTGTATTCTTGGTGGCTATGCTATATGTTGACAACATGGATCCACAGTGTATGATTGGTGGCCATGACCTATGCTTATAATGTCATCTGTCTGTGATCTGAGTATGGGAATGCCTACCTTAGAATTAAATATGATATTTTGCAGATGCTTGGTTGTTCGCAGGTTTTCGATTAGGTGTGCTCCTGGTTTCCGACACACACATACGGTTTACTTTGGTGGGAATTCCGGCCTCATACTTTGGTGGGAATTTTGTTACCCATGATTTTGGTCATCTTGATGGTGTATTGATGATGGTGTACTCAGGCTCCTAATAAGAACTTTCTCCTGAGAAAAGTGACATTCATCTCTTCCCAGAAAACATATTTTTGAAGAGAGTTCACATGTTGCTTATATCCTAGGGTGCGAGAATGACCCATTCTTGTAGGCTGCCTTCAGCTAGGGTGCGAACTTCTCACACTGTGCTACATAGCTAGGGTGCGAACTTGTTCTCAAGCTTGGAAAAAGATGAAGTCTCGATGTTTCTAGAAGGGAATATTCTAGAGAATGGGTTGGCATTCGAGTGGTTATCTTTTTACTGGTTTCCCTTATATTTTGGGATCATTCTTATCCAAGTAACCATCTCATCCTCTCCTATATATTGATGGGATTCTCATGGAAAAGGTTAAGAAAGATTAATTGGAGAATTGGTGAAAGAATTGTGTGAAGAGCCTAGCTTGAACAGGAGCTTGGAAACTCTAGCAAGTCTATCAAGAGGAATTGGATCTTATTCATACAAGGATCGAGAAAGTGTGTGTGTTGGAGCCAAGAGCCACCGAAAGAAAGCTTGCGACATCAAGGCAATCAGGTTGTATCTTCTACTTTCGATTAATATGATACATCGACATGTCCTTTTCCCATAAAGTCATTCTTACTTTATTGTGTAATTCCTTGATCATACACATAAGTCGACGATTGAATATATTTTGCTATCTTCACTTTGGTTGGTTTGTGTTGTTTTGGTCTTGACCTCACGAGAGTGCCGGAGCGAAGCGGGAGCAACAGAGACCCTAGGAAGTGATACAAAGGTATGTCACTTGTCCCTTCCTACTAGCTAATTCAATGGTCATAACTTAGGTAAATAGTCATGTCCCGTCCTATTTTGTTCTAGATTCAGGTGGATCTAGGGAGATTTGTTAGTGTCCGCACCTACCGATTAGTCCGATAACAACATGAGTACCAATTTTCAGCCAAAAATGTTAGTGTAAAGCGTTAATGAGATCACAGTTTGATAAAAAGTTACGCATACACATAAATAAAAGTGAATGAATGCATGAACACATGCATAAATTGTAATCATAGCAAGGAATTAAAAACTCAGGAAATAACTACCAATGAACAAGGCTTTGTATTGGTAAAACTACAGAGGTAGGAATAACGCAGGTGGTCTCTCTCTTGCCTGCTTGGGAGGGCTCTTTTATTTCCCAGCTCATAATCTCTCTTCTTCTCATATGCAGGTGATAACGAGGATGATTGAATTGAGTTCTCAGGTGGAGAGTAACTCAATCCCGATGATATCTCAAGCTATGAATGAACATGTGAAGTCTAAAATGGGCAATTGATGCTCTAGATCAAATTCTCCAATCTAACTCTATGCTATTTGTGTGATGTTGAATGCATTCCCTAAACCGTTCTTCAATAGAATTCTTACTAGTTTAATTTTATCTTTCTTCACATATGAACAATGATGCTCTTAAGCGGTGGAATATTAGCAAAGTTAGGGTGAATTAAACTCATCGAGTCGACTCTGAGATCATATCTATAACTAGTGTGGCATTGTTGCAGGTTAGTGCTTTTAATGCAATCGCTTTGCCTGGAAATTTGTGTCATCGTGCACACAGTGTAGTTTTTGATCTTGTTGGTTGTGCTAGCACGCTGTCCACACTAGAACTTTTATTTTGTGTTGCATGGATTACATTGATGGTGCGATTTATCCATTTGAAATTCACGCTAATCACTAACCTTCCAGAATTGCTTTGATGTTTGCTAAGTGAGATTTGCTGACACTTGAGGATATGCATTTTTTTTGTATGAAACTGATGGATTTTCTAGTGATCACCTATATTTCTTAGCGAGCACTTTTTTTTCGATAAAAATTGTCTAAAACCCCCCTCCTGTCTACATACAAATTTCCTCTTTCTTGTTGTTTGCTTGAACCACACTTTTCCCAAAAGATGACTTTACTTCAATTCAGTTCTTAATAAATCTGGGATGTGACCTCTCACACCCACCATCTTATGGATTATTCAATGGTTGGGATCTTCCACACTCAATGGAAAATCAAAGGTTCACTCAAAGCATTAAAATTAGAAAAGGATTTGGGAATTAACTCATGGATAAAAACCCCCTTTCTAGACCCCTCCCATTTGTAGATTACTCAGCCCCCAATCTTTGTCCATGTCCCCAAGCAACTAGCATCACATTTTATTTATTAAAAATTAGAAATACAATGCTTACATATCGAATTGCTTGGCCACAACCACACATCATGTCTACATTATGAAAAAATTAAATTGTGGATTATAGTTGGGATGTTACATCTTGGACCAAAGAAAAGCTTGTCCTAATTAACTAAAGGAAACCAAGGTCTTTAAATTTTAATTTTTTACTATAAATATAGAGTGAGGGATCCACAAAAAGGACTTCTTCATTGTTGATAAATGTGAGACAAAACTCTAAAACTTTAACCATCACCAAAATCAAAATTCATTCCACCCTATTATAAATGTTATTTAAATTTTTTTTTTTAACAATAAAGTGTAACAAATAAAGCAAGACTATTGCATACCCCTTCCTAAACTATAATTACATGGTAAAGAATACGATGAATAAACCCCAAAAATAGGAAGATATGTAACAACACCCCATTAATAGTCAAAATTTATTACTAGATGAAATCAAGGTATTCATTGCTAGCTACGAATACCAATAACCACACCAAGAATAACTTGTAGAAAAGTAACACCAAGTATAGATTTTTCAGTACTTCGAAATAAAAACATAAAAAATTGTGATATTTCTAAACCATGAGGAAAAATAAACCTATGTCAACATGGTCCCATAAACTTTTTGTTGGGATTAAATGTATTGCCACATCTTTTTCTTCAAGTGATCACTTGTATTGTTTATTTCTAATTTAAAAAACCGAACATTTGCACATTATTTATTTATTTATGTTTTGTAGAAGAATATTCCCACAGTAAAATGCTTTAGATTTGTCTAGCTGTTCTACGAAATGGTTTTTTATTCGGAATCTGACGATATAAATTTACACGAATCACTATTTTTTGTTGTTCAAAATCCATTTTTGAATGCAGAAATGGATTCAGCATGCTGAAAAACCCCGGGGCACTCAGATTATACAGAGATAATCACTCAAATCTAACAATTTCTTGCCGTATTTTGAGCAAATTTCCCCAGAAAAAATCCTCATTTCGTAGAACGTTCACCCTATGACAAATGCTTCTAAATATTTTAATATGGTTTGAGTGGGCGTAATGGTTAAGAACATGTTTTTCTTCCTAAGAGTTCATAGGTTCAAATCTATAGGGGGTAGGGTATGTATACCTCTATAGACTTTAGCAGTCAAATCACTGCACAGAGAGGGTCCATTGTCCCACAAACAAGGGGTCTCATACACCAATTTGGTGTCTGGCTTGGTCGTGACCTTGAAATTTGATTATTATTATTATTATTATTATTATTATTATTATGTTGGGAGCATACAACCGAGGTTCGACATTGATTCAATAATGACGTTTGTAACTTTTAACTTTTAGTCTCATTTATCAGTGAAAATTAATAAATTTTGCAAAAATATTTGTTGGATATGCGTCGAGCACGATGGAAATTATTCCGTGCATAATTCATAATTCTAGATTTCAAGATTTTTCTGGTTTAGAAGGGTTGTTGGAGAAACTTACTGCTCCACTAATGGAGTTTATCCACTTGTAATTTATTAATTATTATTTTAAAAATAATTGTCACACAATGACCACAATATTGAAATTTAAGATTAAGAAAAGAATTGAGATGTCGTACTACATGAATTTATCATTTCGTGAAAGTTTTTGTTTAAAGACTTAACAATATGTCAATCATGTCTATGTGGCATGTTAATCATGTACATGTGGCTTGATGGTAGGATAAGAATTTTAGAATATAAAAACATACCTTTCATGTTGGTACTATATTATTAGTGGTGGATTTTGTTGAGAACTACATCTTTCAATTGTAAAATGAGACTCAAAGTCAATATTATGATTTAGAGCAAATGAGCCTAGGTAATATCAAAGACGAAAGAATTATATTGAAAGAGTATCTCTTCTGCATAAGTGACGATATGCACTATAACTTTGCTTATGCACAACATTGCTTTCCACTATTCTATAATCATTTGGAGGAGAATAATATACACATCGATTGACATTGGATTTGGTCAAATGGTTGTGAGGGATAGTTCAAAAATGTCAGTGTATTTCAATGGTTGTGTTTTTTATTAAAAAAATACAAGGTACCACATATTTGGAATTATTTTGAGAGTAGGCATGAGAAAGGGGAGAATGAAAGAGCTGGTGCATGCATCAAAACCACATTAAGTAGGGAAGAATCAAATTTTATGACAAATTATTCTATTTGAGATGCAAAATATGTAGTTGAATGGTATTCTTTAGTAATGGTAGAGGGAAAAAGAAGGTGAGAAGAATTGACAATGAAAGGACATGTAAAGATATATTTTGGGTGGTGGTCAATGTATATCGGTGACATAAATATAAATGCAAAATGTATATGGCACTAATAGATTTCATTCAATTTGAACCTTGAACAACACTATAGTTAAAATATGGACAAGTAAACTTGCTTGCTTTTGTGGCCCATCTAACAATAGTGAATGGAGTAACTATGAATCCACAGTTTAGGTTGGTAGATGAGATCTTGTATAACTATCCATTGATCAATGTATAACTACTAAACTACCCTAATTGAAGGAGGGCCAATCAATTATTTCACCATATTATGATCATAGCTCAAATCTCATACAACTAGTTTCAATGCAAATGAGCAATATTAGATAAATTTTGATATACTGGCATGGATGTAGTTGGCTTTGTTAATTTAGTGGACTCACGTGTTGACACTCCATTGTTTAAGAGAACATATAAATAATGTTTTCCTAGAAAGGAAATTAATGGAAATTTGACTATTGGTTGGCATGGTGCTAAGAGGGAAATCAGACACTCAATATATCATTAACTGATGATGAAGGAAATTAATTTCCAATTGGGTCGATAGTTTCTAAAGGAAAATATGTAACATAGGATGATTGAACATAGAGGAAGGGTGGTTATGTATTTCAAGATTATAGACTAGGTGCATTTGCATACCACTTTATGAACTTAGTCATTGGTACAAACCTCCAACTAGAAATAATGACAATGAAGAACTCATCAAAGGCACGATACTTCCTACCTCATTATAAGTAGGAGAAGTGAATAGAGACTATTAGTACTAGAAATTATCTAGATGGTCTACTTGAATAACCATAGGTAAGTACATAGGTGAGGTAAAATGACATGATCAATCTTGTGTTTTATTCAAGGCATGTGGGTTGTTTGCTATTTTTCCAATTCATTTACAAATTATTCTAATTGTTTTAACAAATGAGACTAACATTATTTTCCTCCACGTGCTAGGTTATTCAAAAATCATAGACATATGAAGGCCCATCAATAAGAACAACAATGTTTTTCAACACCACTATGAAACAATTTCTCGTAAAGATGAAAATGTCATATTTCAATATTAATTTTATTACTTGTTTTGCATTGCCTAACTCCCATAACTCTTCAAGTGATGATGCTCCATGTATTACTCATCATTATTATAATTTATGAAGATACTCCATCCTAATATATGGTCCAGATTGTGTGCATGCTTATTTATCATGATGTTTTAAGTACTAGGTTCATAACAATAAATCTTTCGGAATTTAAATAATTTTTAACCTTTATCTCCAACATGTAGCAATGAATTCTCTTTTAATAAACACTATAATTATAATATGTAATTTAGAATCCATGTAGAATATAAGCTTTATTTGTTTCCAATGTGCTACATTCATCCAACTTATCACCCTTTTCTATGGGAAAAACATTTATATCGAATCAACTAGAGAGAATTTATTCTTGAACATGGATACCATTTTATTCCAAGTTGTTATCCTATCCACACCATGGTGATATTATTTCCCCCCCTAAAAAAAAATAAAATTACCAAATAACAACATGATCTCTCAACATGGTTATTCAAAACATCATTTTGTTAAAGTCTTCTTATTTTTCATACTTAAAAAATCTCTCCATATAATT
>JASDQU010688907.1:58419-75645 GCA_032191745.1 Picea mariana
GAAAAACATTTATATCGAATCAACTAGAGAGAATTTATTCTTGAACATGGATACCATTTTATTCCAAGTTGTTATCCTATCCACACCATGGTGATATTATTTCCCCCCCTAAAAAAAAATAAAATTACCAAATAACAACATGATCTCTCAACATGGTTATTCAAAACATCATTTTGTTAAAGTCTTCTTATTTTTCATACTTAAAAAATCTCTCCATATAATTNTATTTTTCATAATTAAAAAATCTCTCCATATAATTGATACAATTAATCAATGTTGTAACTTTTAGGATCCTATCATAATGAAAAACTTCAAACTAAGATTCCCTCTCTCTCTTCAAAAAATATAATGAGTTTAGATTAAAAATATCCTTCCTAGTTTATTTCATTTTCTTGTTATTGTTTTGAGTCTAAACTACTAGCTGTAGGTTCATAACTTAGAGAAATGATTTAATAATACCGAAGCCATAAAACTCTTGTAGGTTATATTAAAAATATGAGTTGATTTCATGAAGGTCCTTTATATTGTCATTCTTACTTATAAAAAGTTAGTGAGGCCCTTTTCTAATCTTTCGCAAAATGAATTAGAGGGGATGCAACAAGAATGATATGAAGGCCCTTTATATTGTCATTCTTATAAAAATTTATTGAAGCCCTTTTCTAATCTTCCAAAAAATGAATTAGAAGGGATGCAACACAAATAATATGATAAATTCGTCGTAAAAAGAATCTTTATGCAAACTTATAAAAAAAATAATCTTCTTTCACCCTTTGCATCACACTTTACTAAATATTTCAAGAAGATGCTTAGAAGAAAAACAAAATTCCTAAACATAGCTAAGATCAGATCAAAGAATAATTTAATGAGGCAAAAATGTTAGGGATGGGTTTTTGGCTTTATCTATAACATTGTGTTTTGGAAAATTGAAGAAATATAAAAGATGTTTAAGTAATTCATAATGTTTACCCAAAAAATTTGGTCTTTCAAAATTATTAAAAAGGAATTATCATCACAACGATCATTATGCTCATTGAATAGTTGTGGACTTCATTCTCAATGGAGGGGTATTCCTTTAGTTAGACCCATTTTATCTTATATATAAGATATACTAAACCCAACTACTGGAACATATATATCTCTGACCAAAAACAACTATTGTAATTAACTAAAAGAATCCAATATCTTCAGGTTTGTTTTTAATAAATAAGAGAATTTCTTCATTGGTGACGAATGTGAGATGAAAATCTAAAGCTTTAACCATTACCAAAATGAAAATCCATTCCATCCTATCATAATATTTCACTAAATTAATTTTGAAAAATAATGAATTACTATAAATAAAGCAAGCCCCCATGCTTGTACCTTGGTGGATGCGTGGCCATATGTGTTTTCCCAGTCATAAGCATGGCTACTCACGTCCTAACTAGAGTTGTCAAGAAATTAGTGGCCTGCCTTTATGCCCTCCTTTGTCAGACATTGCATGCCCTCCTAAACTACAATTCTTCAATGACATTTCAAAGAATATCATAAATAAACCCCAAAAATAAAAATAAAAATAAAAATGTAACACCCACACACTAAAATATTAATAAAATATTAATAGACAATATTTATTATTATATTATCYTAAACTAGAAATCAAGGTATTCACTTATAACTACACCAAGAAAAACTTGTATAAGTGTATTATGAAATATTTAGAACTTTTCACTACTTTAAAAATAAATAAATAAAGCGATGTTTTTAAACCGTGAGGGAAAAAAAAATCTATGTCAACRCGATATAATAATTTTTTTTTAAGGGTTTAAATGTAAAAAATCATCACAAAATATTGTGATATTTTTAAATTGTTAGGAAAAATAAATATATGTTAATATAGTGTTAGAATTTATTTTTTAGAGATTAAGTGTATTGGTACATCTTTTGTTCTAGTTGGTTATTTCTTTATAAACTTTAATAGTTAAATAGTTGAGTTGTGGAAATCTGTTATCTTATAAACAAAGAGTATACTAATTTGATATTTGACTTGACATCTTAAAAATAAATCATTATTATTATTATTTATCATTTATTTCTATTAAAAACAAAGCATTATCATTTGCATGTATTATTTATTTATTTTTGTTCATAGAAAAAAATTCTCAGCACATAAAATGTTTTTAAACATGTCAATGCATTGTGTTGGGAGCATAAAACTGAGGGTTGGCGTTGATTAAGCATTGGCGTTTGTAACTTTTAACTTTTATTCCTTGTATTTTTAATTATAACACCTCCTCCTTAGAATGAAATTTCTTCGAAAATAATCCACTAGACTAGTTCGGTCGGAACACAATTTATTCATAGAATCCACTACATCGGTGGGTCTATTCTTAAAATTAATATATTTAAGATTCCACTTGTCATCGATCCGATCTGAAATTTAATATTAATCCATCCCATTCCAACGTGCAATTTTATGTTACTTTTTAGACAAGCCTGATAACCAGTGGAATCATTACTATTAAATTTAGAGGAGACCAATCAAATGGATTCTCCTTCCTAAGAAAAAAATTAATATTAATTTTGAGACCAGACCGACCAATCTAGTGGATTCTTCTCCTTCAAAGAAACTTCACAAGGAAGCAAACAAATGATTCCACTGGTCCAGACCAATCTAATGGATTATTCTTCTTTCGAGAAAGTTCGCAGAGAAGCGGTTAAATGACTCCACTGGTATGGAAAATAAAATTAATGTTTTCACTAGTGTGGAATCATTAATATTAAATGTAATCTAATGGATTGTTCGAAGTGTTAGCCTATGGATTACCTTACCAATCACTAAGTCTAATTGTCACCTATATTTGTATTATTCATTTAGGATATTAGTAATATATCCTCAAGTGATGACTAATGAGTTAGTTAAGATTTCCTAGCCTAGTCATCATGCATGATTTTAGGATCTAGAGCAAATCTCTCTATGAGGTGGCATCACCCATTGTACTATAAATATGTAACATTGGTGTGAATATAATAGGAGTTGGCTATGGAGCCTTTTCCATCATATTGTTGTTGTTGTCTATAGTTTATCATTGGTATCAAAGCTCTTATGATCATAAAGGCATGATAGCTTCTCCATGGTAATTTTCCACGAGTGATTCAAAATATGAGTTGATGAAAGCTGAGTTGATGGATGACGGCTACTCGTGGAATGTCAAAGTAATTCTACCTTCTCGGGCACGATCTGATCTGCCTCCTCAACATTAAGAGATCAATGATAGCTTGGTATTTTTGAATCCATGGTAGTGTTCCATAGGAGGATTGATTAAGATAGTCACCTTGGATGCTCATAGAATATTCATGCGATCTGGTGCCTCTCAACGCAATCTGATCGCTCCCCTAAGATCCACAATCCCATAGATATGACAGATTTGTGGCTCAATACTCATCGACATTGTGGTCTTCTCTGTCAGAGACACAATATGGGTCTAGTTATTCCATGGTAGTGTTCCATGGAAGGCTATCAATGATGAAGAATTCCAATGAAGAAGAGATGCAACATTGGAATTGCATGCAATACAAGGAGAAGACATTATTGAAAGGGACATTTGTTGATTTTGGAGTGCCTGTAGGTAAAATTTAGATTTCTCATTCAATATTTATCCGTTTTTCACGATTTCAGTTGCGTTGGAAACTAGATTCCAAGGCACATCAAAGGATATTTTTTTTTCTTAAGATTCATATTTTTTAAAGATATTCATCCCACAGGAAATAGATTTTGTCCGAATGTAGAATATGCAGCCATTAAAATGCAAATTTCAGCCTCCATACAAAGCCAAATTAAGCATATAACATAGTGTTTTAGAGATCTATCAAATCCCTCTTAGTATTGATTGAAAAAATCAATGTTTAAAGAAAAAAAAACTTACTTATAAAATTCACCTCAAAATGGAAAACAGACGCTGCAAATGAAAAATGATTTTTTCTCTGAACACAAGTTTTGTTTTCCATGATAGAGGTTGAAAATGGAACACCTAGGTTATTACCCAAATGGGTATCTTCAATTTTTTCGATTGAGTTTTTGTTGATGAGATTTTATCCACAAAATTTCTTACGGTTTGCCCAAGTTATAGCGTCCAACGATCTGATCTTGAGTTCGATCCACACCTATGTTCCCTTACATTTCTAGGCATTCCTAGGCAAGCGAATTGAGATTTTACTCAGCAGTGGATAGGAATAGAGACAAATTGCTCAATTTGATTCTAATTTCACCTAGTTGGAAATGATCCACACGACTGAAAAGAATACGATCAACTCAATGAATATTTGTCCATAGAAATCAAATTTGATTGTCCAGTGATATGTGAACACTCAAGCCAAGGAATCAATTCCCATCATGCACCTGTCTAGCCAAAATTTGTAAGAATATCCTCAGTTTATAAGAAAATTTGTGCGCAAAGCAATGATAAGTGAATTGAGGCATATGTGGTTGGGTTGTACATTGAAAAAATAGTTATTCTACCTCAACAAAATAATTATCTCAACTGTTGAATATGTTGAAATGAGGTTTTGAACACCCAGTAATATTATTCATTGAATGAATTCCTATTGATGAAACGACCAATTGAAGCCTTGATAAGTGTGAAAGAAAACTTTGGCCATTTGTACAGAGAAACTTTCATGTACTAGTCTGAAATTAGTTTTCTATATTTGTTATAATCCAATTTAGGGAGGATTGTTTCTTTATAAAAAACATTGTCAATTATAATATTAGTGTGTACCGAAGGAATCTTATAGCGAGGGCACCATGATTTTTTTTTAATGTTTTGTAAATGTGAAAGGAGAAGAGGTAAATATATTTTGGGAAAAATTTTGTAAAAAAAGAGAAAAAGTTCGGTTTTTGGTTTGATTTCAAAAGGAGGACATTTATTCATGTAAAAGGAATTGTAATCATGAAAAGAAAATAAATAAAAGCATATTATTTTTTGTGGTGATTGTTTCTTAGATCCACCTGAAATTGAATAAGGGGATCTTAGGTACACCCTGAGTGTGTTTTTGATAGTGCGTGTGTTTCTTTTGGATTGTTGATGATGTTGATGTTTATTGTCTAGTTTTGACATAAACACAATTTTAATTCATCATTTACCGCAACACACACATAATATGATGCAAGCACACACAAATTCATGCCATTCAAGCACAATCAAGCATATATGATCGAACATTTACAAGAAATCAAATCATACAAGTCAAGGAAAGGAAATCAAATTAATCAAATGAGCAATTCAAATCATTGCAACAATTGATACATTAAGCTAATATTCAAGAAGAACTCAAAGCATCGTCAAACATTAAAATTTGAAGATCAATTTTAGAATCAACATCCATTGTAAACTTTCAATAGTCTTTTGAAAGTTTCAGTATCAAACTTAGGTTGAATTTTTTATTGGGTGCATTTTCGGTTGAATCTGACACCCAAGACTGAGTTATTGCATGTCTGAGTTCTTGAGTCAAAATTAATAGGGTTGAGTTGTTGAAACTCAAATCATTGTAATACTTTGGGATGCATTTTTTGTGGTAACCGACATCCTAAAATTCCTAGAAGTGAATTCAAACAAACAAGTTCAAGTGAGCGATCTCAAGTCAACAAATTCAAGCGAGCGAGCTTAAGTGAACAAATTCAAGTGAGCGATTTACAAGAATACATCTTTCAGTAGTTCAAATGGAGTGAAATATAGAATTATTAGACTTACTAAAAACTCTAATAATCACTGCTAAAGACAACACAGTGATATTGAACAAAGAAACTCTACAATTTGTTCTAACTTGTTTGCAAGTTATGCAAGATAAAGTTAGATTTCTTCAATCTCAATCCCTACTATTGAATGATGAGTTGATAGATCTAAAAAATCAACAGCTAGTGAACTGTTCCGAACTAGTTTTTGTTCAGAACAACCCTCTCTATGATGATGATGATGATTTTTTTGATCAACAATTAGTGAAGGGGAAAATCAGTAAGACAACTCCAAATGCAGACAAAGATGAAGCTATTTTTGAACCTATATTTCAACATTTTTCTTTTGACTTCAATGAAGAAAATATTTCAATGATGCAACACCATATAGTAAATTCACTTCCACATATTTCAAACCAACAGGTTCAAAATATTCTTTCCAAGCCCATCATTAGACCTTGGAAAGAAATCATTTACAACAAGAATAGAACAAGACTTGGATATGACAAGGAAGTTAACTTTCATATTCCCAATTATTCCAAATCAATCAAGTTCCAAAGTGATGGATTCCTTCAAGAATTTTCAACTTCACTTGTTCAAATTCAACATTAGAATGCAAATTGCCAACATTGCAATCAAGTTGGTCACATGGAGAATTAGTGTTTTGATCTCTATCCTTGCCAGCATTGTGGCAAGCATAACCATTCTTCAGATAGATGTTCAACACTGAAGAAACCTACAAGATTCAAGATTCACTATGAGTGGATTGATCCTTGGAAATGGTCATCAACAACCAAGCGATTATATAAGTCTTACCATAGAATTCAATCTCGCTTAAAGACCAATCTTGCAACACATAACATTTGTGTACCTCACATAAGTGGTCCCCTTATGACATAGCTTTCAAGCATGGCCCTCACGGGATGAGATAACACGTGGTTGTTTCCACATGCCCACTTTGTGTTTTTATACAAGTGGAATAAGTATGATAATCTCTTAATCTTAGAAGAGGGAGTACAATGATGTAACTCTTATGTACCTTAAGGGGGGGAGTTCAAAAATCAAATGACGATGGTTCATGAAACCACTTGTGGTCTCTCCTTTCAACTAATAAAGGGGGGAATTGATGATGGAATTGAAGATGGTTGTCAAATAGAAAGTTTCAACAACAAATATGCTAGATGAGAATGAAATTTTCCAGATTGGAAACTGCATTATATAGATGGCGGACTTTGGCAGGATTATGGTTCAATGACTTGCAATTGAATCATACACATGATACATGATTGGGATTCTATTAAAAACCTAGAAGTGTCAAAATTGGTTAGTGGTCATCCAAAAACCATCAGATACATGGTATCAATTGGTCATTGGTCATCCCAAACCACAGTTTCAGAGAACACTTTCAGTGATAAACTGATAATAGAGTGGTGATACTACATGTTCACCAATTAGTAGAAGACATCATATTCTTCTAGCTCAAATACTTGGAAAAATGATCAAATTTTCAAGCAATCAGGGAATGTTTAGATATTGCAGATGTTCACTTCCATATCTTAGCTCTCTTCTAGTTCATTTCAGATGAACCATTCAACATCCAGATTGAGGGTTTTTCAAGAAGTTCTTCATTGAGGCTCAGCTCAGGAGTTTCAATATGAAGACTTGGAAATCATACCAGTTTATGCTTAATTGTTGGTATTATTGATCGGACTTGTGATTGAGGGGGAGAATGTTAGCCTATGGAATACCTTACCAATCACTGAGTCTAATTGTCACCTATATTTGTATTATTCATTTAGTATATTAGTAATATATCCTCAAGTGATGACTAATGAGTTAGTTAAGATTGACTAGCCTAGTCATCATGCATGATTTTAGGATATAGAGAAAATATCTCTATGAGATGGAATCACCCATTGTACTATAAATATGTAACATTGGTGTGAATATAATAGGAGTTTTCTATGGAGCCTTTTTCGTCATATTGTTTTTGTTGTCTATAGTTTATCACGAAGAAATTTCACAAAAATCGGAGATAAATAGAAATTTGAATGTGATAAACTAAAAATCCACAAACGACATCGCTTATCGAATGCCATGCCTCAGTTTTGGGACTGTTTTGTAGTGCCAAATGTACCGAGGATCGACCATCGATGCAAAAACACATGCCAATATCTCTCATCGACAAGCATGTTATATAGGTTGTTTTTCAAGCACACTCATGATCCAGAGCCGTTATTTTATCAGTTTAAAGTGGTTATGATGAGCAAACTAAAATTAAAGTATGCCCACTATCTATTCTATATGATTTCATAGAATTTAGTGCATTCGTTGCTCCATATCTTTAATCAAAGTATTTATTTTTATCATGTTGCATAGATAGAAAGGTTGGTGTTGACTCTAAAGGTTAGATTGGGGATATAATATTGTTGCAAGTTGTAGACATAGTATTTTATTTCATGGTCCTTCATTTACCAGCGTAAAGTAACAGATTTAGCGAGAAGATTGGTAGCATACACGCCGAACAGATCAACATTGTGTTTCACTCAATTCTAGATTTTGATTTTTCTGGGTCAGAAGGGTTGTTGGCATAAGTACATATGCTCAGGTGATGGATTTTATCCATATGTAACTTATTATTTATTTTTGTAAAACAAATAATTGTTACACAATGACCACATTATTCAAATTTGAGATTAAGTAATTATTTATTTTTGTAAAATAAATAATAATTACACATTTACCACAATATTCAAATTTGAGATTAAAAAAAGAATGGAAGAGGTATTGAGATTGCCAATGGTGTGTTGCAGTTCGAAAGGTTCAATTGGGAATGGAAGGATTTTAACTACGATTACAACACAATCAGGTCTTATATAACATTGTGATGAGGAAGCTCAGATGGATTGAAGTGCTACTACTCCCAGAGCAAGAGGGAGACTGGAATTATGGTAGAAGTAGTTTTTGTTCCAGTTGTTGTTAAAGAACTTATAGGGAAATTCAGTTCTATTGTCGTTGAAAAACTCTACCCAGAGTTATTGGGGATTGTTAATTTCAGAAAGAATTTTAGATTTTTTCTTGATGAGCTTACTTCCATCCAATATATTTTGAGGGACGTCGGAGAGAAAATCAATTAGATGAGTATATGATTTCCCTGTAGGAATATCGAATCTCATCTATCTACAAGCGTTGAAAGGTGTTGCTTTCACTATTGGAAATTCAGCCAGTGCCAATGTCTTGCAATTGAAGAAGCTCAAATGATTGAATCTTCTCCAACACTTGTCATTACTATTTTTATCAAATAGTGATGATCCTCCCCTCAAGGATGAGGGTACTTTTCGGGTCATGAAAAATATGCTGACCCTTTATGTTCACCATTCTGGTTCCAGTCTAGCCCTTCATCTTCCAACTGACATGGAAGCCATGAAACGCTTTCAAATAGTTCATGTTTTTGGTTGCGTGGTTCCTAAAGGTATTATTCTGTTTCAGAATCTCATGGAGCTAACAATAGATGGGTTGCAAAATAGCTCCAGTGCAGATCTTATAGGGTTAGAAAATATTTCTAATTTGAAAAAGATGCACTTGATGCACAATACCAATCCAAACTTCATTGAATTTCCAAGTGAGTTTGGGAAACCTAGGGCATTTCCAAAATTAGAAGAGTTGAGCATAGCATCATTTGTGTATTTGAGAAACATTCCCTAGTTCGACGAGGATGCAATGTCACAATTGAAGTGTTTGAGAATATGGTGGTGCAACCCATTGGAAAATATGCCAGAAGAATTAACGAAGCTAAGGAATCTTAAAGAAGTATAGGTATAGATGCGGGTAGATGTCGTGGAGAACTTTGAGTAGGAGAAAACCCATTTTTGGCAAAGTGTTAAAGACCGCCAAATTCATATCAAAATGGAGGTATGTGATTGATGAACTAGGAGATCAATATTGATGTGAATTGGTGAGGTTATGTATATCAGGCATAACATATTTATATGTAAATGTGGTGACATTCTATAATATCGTTTTCATATATTTTTTTATTTGGGTAGGGTATGTATACTTGTAGATTTTAGCAGTCAAATAATTATGCGGAGAGGTACCTTTTTGATAAATAAAGGGGTTTCATATACTAATCTTAAAAATATATTATTATTATCATTATAATACATGTTTTTGTAACTTTATTATAAATATTTTTTTCTTACCCAACCTTTCTCATAACAAGAGTGATGATTGACGATAATAAAATATTTTCGGTGTTTCTTCACATCGAGGGTGTATAAATGGCTGCTAATTTACTCATAATTGTTACAATATTTGGTGTCACTTCTTGTTTAATATTGCTTTGTTAAGTGATCTTAATTCTAATACTTCTTTACAATTACAAGATGTTCCACATTGTTATACAACTATCGTATTATATGTATTGTTTAGAAACTGTGATATTGTTGACGGGTCCAAATATCCTATCAAACAGGTAAGGGAGAACGCCCAATGGCAGGTCCCAATTAGACTTACTCTCATTTGGTGTATCGTTTCCAACCAGTATGTGGACCTGGTTTCCACTATGAATTAAAAAAAAGAGGGGGAAAGACAATAAACTATCCCCTAAAGAATTCTAACTAATTCTAAATCTAATCTAATTAAAGAAAATGTGAATTAATTAATATAACTATTTCTAACTTGTCTCGCATGAGCAATTCTAGAAAATTGATACAATATAAGATGATATCACTGGCTGCAAAAGTAGTTCATGACAAACAACAATATATGAAAACGGTAATGCAACATATATAAACATAAATAGTTACAAATTACACCTACAACATCAGTATTGTATCCATTAAAAATCATAAATGCATAAGACTCTTAAATAACATGTACAAAAATACTTCATTTAGCTAATTATTTAAGAAACTCATGAAACAACCACACATGAAGAAGAGTCCCACGCACACTCATGAAACATTTATGATCCTGAAATGCCTTCTTCTCTTTATTGAATCAAATATAAGAGTACCATCTGAAGCTACAATGGAAAAATATCGCCCCTTCATACAATGAATTCTCTTTTATAAAATAAGATAGACTCTTCATTTCTTGTAACTTGTTCATTTCCTTTGGTTACAAATTTTCATTTCCTCTCCCTTTGTTTTGTTATCTTACAATTCGAATTTATCTTACATATTCATTAATAAATATATGACATTACAAAAAAAAATTAAGAAGACTTTTAAAGTTGTTATATTCACATTGTATGAATTCCATGAGTCACCATGATTGGAAATATCTTCAATTCCACTCAATTGCATTCACTTATGTTATTAGATTTTTCTGAGCATTTCAATGATCAATGAGATAAAAAATACATTACTAACATCTTCTTCATTGTTCCATCTTTCCAACAAGCTATCTCACACTTAATTTCACCACCTGGAACTTGAGATACACATTTCAGATCAATTCATGATCCATCTCCAATCAAGTTCGTGTCTCATTTTCTCCTGCATTTTCTAGACATTTTTGTTGTTTATTTGGTTCAAATTCTTCTTCTAATTTGTTCTTCTCTGAGTTATCTTTCCAACGAGTCCTCTCTTTCTTGATTTGGCTTCCTAGCTCACACGTTATGGCTACCCGAAGTTGACGCTCAATAGTTGTTGATCTACTCACGGATTGATCTAGACCATTGATCTTGTAATCTAAATAATTATCCCACATGTATTGTGGGAATTAAGTGTGAGTAGTTTATATTGTTTAACATTCTCTGTGTAATTCATATCCATAGTTAGGAAGGGTATAGAGTGTTGGGCTTGATTAATACTTTTGACTGCACTTGCAATGAAAATAACCAAGGATTAAAATAATAAAACCATAATTAAAATGATATAATAATTAATTCAAAATTCATGTATCGGATAGGTTTGCGGGGAAAATTGTATTCAGAAAGATTCAATCCCAAAGAGATAAGTCAAACCCAATGAGATGAGTCAAACCTGAATGCCACGTCAGAAAATACCCATCATCATGACACGTGAGAGCCATGTAGGAAGACACGGTAGATGATAAGAATCCTAGATGACATGTAACATGATACATCATAAATGACCAGATGCTACGTTAGGTGGACATTTCGAACATAGTCGAGACCAAGAATGTGGAGGTAACAAGTGGCACATAGTCATTAGATAACAAGATCATCCCATAATACAGTATAATATGATAGTTCATGACAAACAACAATATATGAAAACAATAATGCAACATATATAAATGTAAATAGTTACAATTTACACCTACAACATCAGTCTCGTATCCATTAGAAATCGTAAATGCATAAGCATCTTAAATAACATGTACAAAAATACTTCATTTAGCTAATTATTCAAGAAATTCATGAAACAACCTCACATGAAGAAGAGTCCCACATACACTCGCAAAACATTTATGATCCTGAAATGCCTTCTACTCTTTATTGAATAAAATATAAGAGTACCAATAGAAGCTACAATGGAAAAAGGTCCCCCCTTCTTACAATGAACTCTCTTTTATAAAATAAGAGAGACTCTTCATTTCCCGTAACTGTTCATTTCCTTCGGTTACAACTTTTCATTTCATCTCCCTTTGTTTTGTTATCTTACAATTCGAATTTATATTACATATTCATTAATAAATATATGACTTATAGACATGAATTAAGAATACTTTTAAAGTTGTCATATTCACATTGTATGAATTCCATGAGTTACCATTATTGGAAATATCTTCCATTCCACTCAACTGCATTCTCTTATGTTCTTAGAATTTTTTGAGCATTTCAACGATCAATATGATAAAAAATATTTTACTAATGTCTTCTTCATTGTTCCATCTTTCCAAAAGCTATCTCACACTTAATTTGACCACCTAGAACTTGAGATACACATTTCAAAACAATTCACGGTCCATCTCCAATCAAATTTGTGTCTCATTTTCTCCTGCATTTTTTGGACATTAGTGTTGTTTATTTGGTTAAAATTCTTCTTCTAATTTGTTCTTCTCTGATTTATCTTTCCAAAAAGTCCTCTCTTTCCTGATTTGGATTTCTAGATCACAAGTTATGGCTACCCGAAGTTGACACTCAATAGTTGTGATCTACTCATGGGATTGATTTGGACCATTGATCTTGTAATCTAAATAATTATCCCACATGCATTGTGGGAATTAAGTGTGAGTAGTTTATATTGTTTAACATTATCTGTGTAATTCGTATCCAGAGTTAGGAAGGGTATAGAGTGTTGGGCTTGTTTTAGACTTTTGACCACATCTGCAATAAAAATAACCAAGGATTAAAATAATAAAACTATAATTAAAGTGATATAATAATTAATTCAAAATTTGTGTATTGGATAGGTTTGTGGGGAAAAGTGTATTTAGAAAGATTCAACCCCGAAGAGATAAGTCAAACCCAATGAGATGAGTCAAACCTAAATGCCACGTCAAAAAATACCCATCATCATGACACGTGAGAGTCATGTATGAAAACACAGTAGATGATAGGAAGCCTAGATGACATGTAACATGCTACATCATAAATGACTAGAAGCTATGTTAGGTGGACACATCGAACATAGTCGAGACCACGAATTTGGAGGTAACAAGTAGCACATAGTCATTAGATAACAAGATCATCCATACAGAGGATTCTGAAGGGAGGAAACCAATAGGAATCGTCCGACAAGCTCAATCCAAATACATGAATATGATAGAGCGAGAATCTGACAGGGCTTTGAGCTTCTAAAAGTCCAACTAATTAGATGAGCTAGCTTCCTGATAGGAGAAAAACAATAGTGATCATTCGATGAAGGGGAGCCTGAAGAGAGGAATCTGATAGGATATTGGCCTTCGGGTTTCAGAACAAACCATTCAAAAAAAAAAAAGGATATTTGATGGGGATAAACTGACGAGGGGAATTTGATAGGACTCGGGATTTGGAAAGAAAAGGTGAGTCTAGCCCCCGATAAGGAAGATCTTGATGAGGTATAGAATTGTTGGTTGTAACTTGATAGTCAGGATGGCATGTAAAACATAAGGTGAAACTCAATAAAGGATTCTCGATGGGTAACTCCCGCTAGGTTGGATCTTGATGTCCATGAAAGCTCATGGAAGAGGTGGAGGTGAAAACCCGATGGGGTTAATTCCGATGGGTGAGTTTCAATGAGTTTGAAAATTATTAAATAATTATTGAAAATGATTAAATAATTCCTGAAAATAATTAAATAATTCAAAGTATAAGCTTCATGCTGTGACACACAAGAGGGTTGACACGTTAGTCCATATCAGATGGCATGAGTGGTGAGGTGCCACGTGGATATGGTGAGTGAAGGGTTGAAAACTTAGAAAGGCCATAACTTTTGATTCTTAACTCTATTTTTAGCATGGTTACTACCATAAAAAATATCTCAAAGAGTTGAGATGGATTACGAAATCAAAATTGGATTTAGAGGGATGATTAAGAAAGGTGGTTTGAGAAATAAAAGAGGAAATTCATACACCGAACCAGCCTAAGAGAGTTAAGGAGAGGTAAGATCCTAAGAAGGTAAGCCCAAGATGGTTCTTGATTAGGATGAAGGTCTTATATGAAGAATCAGGGTTCCAACCACATAATATAATACAATAAAATTTAGTCCTTGGAACGAAAGTGAAAATAAAAGATAATGTATATGACGATAAGAACAAATCCGGTTTGGGTTCATAAAGACTAGAATCAATTCTTAATGCATGAATCAATAAGGATCAAGCTCTAAATTAGAGAGAAGCCTATCCAAGAGGAACAATATCAAGGGATTTCCACAGGCTTTTCAAGATTGAAGTGGTCAAGTAGAGAAATATGGGGTTTCCTAAAGAGTCCTTGAGTTTTCCATATTTTTTCATTAACTAGAAGCCCTGCTTTTGAGTTCCCTATGTGTTACGTGACCAATCGTACATCATATTTTTTTTAGCCATGATCTTCTTGAAGACTTTAAAGATCAGAAGAACCTAGTAATAACTTGACTTGGCACCCTTTTCCTGCAACCACAACAAGAATAAACTTTGCTAAACACAGAAGGACATACTTTCTAGTATGTTATAAACATTACATTATTTTCCTTTGACTTCAACAAACTTATGAATAAGCACTGATTTTGTTTGCAAAATGAAGAAATGAATAGGAGATGTTTCACAATGAAAATCATCCATGATCTGGACTATTGTATATATATATATGTGATGATAGTTGCATGCACCTAATCTCAAACTCATAGAAAGGATTAGTGCCTTGTGATTCAAGCTAAGAGTTTGAAACCAAAGAATATGATCAATATATGAAAGCATAAAAATGAAGTCATTAGGAACAACATGCAAGAGGATGAAAAATGAAAACTTGTTCTTCTTTTAAGTCATCCATTCAAAAATCCCCAAGAAAAAACTCATTCAAGGCATACAATAGAACATCAATCTCTCCAGCCATATAGGATCATCAAATACTTCAAAATATGCAAAAGGTCCCAAAAATAACTTGTCAATTTCATCATGCAAATGTCAACGAAGCATCATAAGACAAAAAGAATTATGACGACACTTGAAAGCATAAGATCAAAAATATTAAGAAGCCTCCATAAATACAATCATCAATAAAGATCAAACCCCCAACTCCCTCAAAGTAGATGAAGAATAAACATTAGGCTCGTAATAGCAGAGGAATAAGCATTAGTGTTCAAATTTTAGTAAGGGGCCCCATTTCCTTTCGCTTGTAAAAGAAAAAGTAAAGGGGGTTGTTGTGGCCACGACAGATATAAAGGTGTATATTTAAAAGTTGTTTAGGGGAGATGTGAGAAGTTTAAGTTTAAATTGTGATTTAATTTATAGTTTTTGTATATTTGTGATCTATGTATATTTTGATGATATGTCGTTTTGTAAAAATTATGATCTTATCATTAATAAAATGAAAAAATTAAAATTATGATAACATCTTTGAAAATGTGCAATCTATAAGTATTTATATGTATCGATTTTATTTATTATTTGAATTTGATTCTTGAAAATATATGTAAGTTAAATGTTGAGCTTTAGGATTTGGGATTACAAAAAAAACATTTTCAACACTTTATTTCTCTATGTTATTCTTTGTCATTATGAAGTTTGGGTATATAATATCCCTTATAAGACTTATAATAAAATTGAGCACAAACAAAAAGTTTCATAACTTGATAATTTAAAAATGAAATGCTTGAGACTTCTTACTTCATCCTCTTGATAAAAGTAGGATGCACATTCATGGAATATAAATTCATGCTTATCTATTTATATTATAAACACATATTTCTCAAATTGAGCAAATATAGGCTTGCTTTTGGTTGAGTGCAAGCTAATGATGGTCTCTCATGACGTGTTAATGGCAATGCAAACCTGGAAAAACAACAATGTGTTAACTTGGATGGATTATTCAAGGTACTTTTACAATGAATTTGAATATGGTGTAAGAGTATGAAGCATAGGAAATTGAATTAGATTTATGAATGTACAACTTGTATTCATAGACATTGTGAATAACTAGGTCAAATTTGATTTTTTCTAACAATGGTATCTCATTTTTCCCACAAAATATAAGGTATATGTTTTCGTTCGTGCATGTGTTGAGTGTCTTAACGATGAAATTTCATTCCAAAAACTTTTATACTTGTAGAGAACCCGTTTTTCTTGTGTTGTGTATTTTTTGGAAATTTTTTATATAAATTTTATAGTTTTTTTAAATTATCAAAGTCAACATATGCCTGAAATTACAACGTCTTTTGTTTGTGCAGGCTAAAAGGGTCTTAACATGATCACAACATTTTTTTCTTAGATTGTAGGTATCGGTCTCCTATAGTGTCGCATATAACTCATTTGATAAATGGTTAAGCCAAGAAAACGATATAACAAAAATAAGAGAGGTATGTATTCTAGGATTTTGATATATGTCAAGACAAAAATAGATTAAAAATAGTAAACATTATTATTATTTTTTTTAAATGTATATTTGGAATCTACATAGTGAACTCTATCCATGTATGTATTTTCGTCAATAAATGAATTTTGTATCTTATAGAAAAATAACTTCAAATATAGAGATATGGAGATGAATTCATAAAAATGGAGGTTTTTATGTATTTGTAGACCGAACCACTAGGTTTGCCATCTTGAACCTAAATCCAAGTCAACCAGATCAACAAACATGTATGTTAGAGTTGTGACTCCCGCCCGAAAAAATTTGAAATTCAAATTGTGCACACGTGCTTTAGGAACATCCATGCATTCCTAAAGCGTGCACGCATTCCTAAAATGCATGCACGTTAATGGCAACAGGAGCATGCACATTCCTGTTAACACAAATAATTATCTCTCTCTCTCTCTCTCTCTCTCTCTCTTCCCCCCTCTTTTCCCCATCTCCCTCCCTCCCTCTATCTTCCTCTCTTTCTGTCCGACCTCACTCTCCCTATCCCTCGATCACTCTCCCCTCACTC
>JASDQU010688908.1:1826-32300 GCA_032191745.1 Picea mariana
AAATCCATTTAATCACATTCAGAAAAGCAATGCCAAAGAAGCCAGTAAACAAGAGGAAGGAGTTTATCACTTACCATCATTTGATGCAGTTGCCACTGGCTTTGTTTGATTTTTTACCACAGGATTTCCATGATCCAATATAATTGCCCTGCTACCCATCAAAAAGGTAAGAGCGCAACATTTGTTTCCTTCTTATTCCAAACTACAACTAAATTCACCAAGTGAACTAACTGATTAACGCAACAATTACAGCAGCAATAAATCATTAGAAGGTATCCACAATGATGATAATTTCAGTTAGAACAGTAGACTTGACCAAAATTTGTATCATTTTTACTTTTAATCTATACAGAAAATGGCAAAATACATGGAGAAATAGAGCACCCCATATTTCAAAATTTAGCAATCTTGCTTCCTGCACTATTCAACAGGTAATTAAAAAAAATTGCATAAATCCAATAACTACTCCAGAAGTGAGAATCTTACTTCCGTGATTTCTGTTGACGTGCTGCTGCCTCCGAGCGCATTTTCAAATGGCCTCTCTCAGATTCACTAAGGGTGCGTTGGACATTTAATTTGCGCCAAACAGAGCCAGATTCAACAAGTACACCATTGCCATCCTCACCACTTTGTTGTTCTTCATATATATCACACAACTCACCTTGCTCTGGTGCCCATGTGAATCTAAATTCTTTACCTCCCACATCAATGATCTGCAGTATTAAACAGGTCGCTTTCATAAGCTTTCATGTAAACATAAACAATGTTCAGCATAAAAACACTAGAACAGTAAAGGATCTGCAAGACAGCAACAGAGTGAATTTACAAAAGGATAAAAGGAAAAATTTCAAGTCCGCAAATAAATCATTTTACCAAACAACTAATTGAACAGATATCTATAGAATTAAAATATATTGAAATAGCAAAACACTCTCTACAAGATTGACACAAAAATTATAGAAGAATTCAGGCATGTCTGCAGTAAAAATAACACAGACCTCATTAACTTCAAGAACCAAATTATCAATGCCTAACATCATTCAGTCAAGTTATAAGTTATAGCCACAAGTTCTTTCTTATTTTTTGATTTCAGATGGTGCAAATCCTCTTTAACAGTATGTTGAAAAGAATAATAAAGTGATAGAATACTTCACATGAACAAGTTAACTTTTGTGTTAGCATCTAGTTCTGATCACAAACAATCTGTGGAAAAATCATCAATATGGTGGCTGGCCTGTAGCAAAACAAAAATAGCCACCACCATCATTCGCATACATAAGCAAATTATTATGCCCAAAGCATAACCAAATATAGGAAATCTTCCAAAATATGTGAAATCTGTAAAAGATGATTTGTAGGAAAAGGAAAAAACCAATAAATGATTTGTCCAATCCAAGGAAGACTTAATGTAAGCTCATAAACAATCTATTGAGAAATATAGCTCGGACAGAAACTTCCACACAAGTTCAATGTGAAAGTGCAAGAAGTAGTTTGAGATGTTTTCTATTTTTGAAAATTAATTCTATTTTGTAATTACTTTAGTAAAAAAAGTGAAAAGTCTTGTATTTAGCTGTTGAGTCTAAAAAGTCTATTTCATACATGCATGATTTAGAATAGGAGTAACCTCAAAAATAATTAGAGTTTTGGTCTCAGATAAAAGAATAAAGACAGGTCAAGATAGAGGGTTTAGAATCTACAGTTGAGCAGGTTGAGTGACCAAGAGAGAGAGAGGCAGAGGCGAATCTGAACAACAGGCAGGGTCATACATCACAGATCCATACAGTTGTACAGATCCATATAGTCGTACAGATAAATCCATACAGTTGTATGGACATTTCATTCAATCATATAGACAGAATCATACAGTCCATAGAGCAGGCCATACTACTCAGTTCAAGGTGTTTTGTTGACCATGCAGCTGCTGGTTTTTAGCAGACTGTGGAGCTTTCCTTGTAAGTTTTTCAAAGGAATTAAAAGTTGATTTGAAGGAGAAATTATCTGTGTATGTGTGAAACTGTTTTATATGCTTCCACTATTTGATTTCCAGCTATTGTGTGATTGATGCTGTGGTCTGAATTTAAATTCTGCATTAATTAAATTCAGAAATTTACTTGTGTAATTGAGATCATAAGGACATTAGTCGTCTAGGGTTAAAAATTTTACATGGTATCAGAGCTAACTTCTTTGATTGAGATTCTCAAGGATTTGCAATGGTAAATCAACTACCGAAAAAAAAAAGACTAGTAGTTAGAGGGTTTCAAAGTTTCATTTTCATATTTGGAAGTTTGTTCAAAAGATCTTAGAGACAGCATCAGCTAGCCTAAAGTTTGAGGATGGATTGGATGGTGCCTCAAATTTCTTATCATGGAAGGTGAGGATTACACTCTTACTAGAAGAGAATGATCTTTGGGATATTGTGAAGGATGTTTGTGCCTTCGCATACAGATCTGTGGCAGTTAGCAGCTCACAAGAAGAGGGAATTGAAGGCCAAGCAAATGATCTGAGATGCCATAAAGAATCATTTGATCCCTCATATATCCGAGAAGAAGACAGCGAAGGAGATGTTCAATACCCTAGTAAGTCTCTACCAGAGTGAGAACATAAACAGGGAGATGATCTTGCGAAACAAACTTAGATCCATAGAGATGACCATATCAGACTCAGTCAGGTTCTGTAGGTTTTAAACCTTTACAGTATAGCAATGCAGTATGCACACACTGATTCTTTATAAAACAGAAATAAAACAATAGCATTCACATATATTACTCAAAAATTTACCCTAGAAACCCTTAACCGAGAAAACCAGCAAAATGTTTAGAGCGGCACCTCTAACTCTCATTTTATTCACTTCACCATTTGCAAATACAATATATATATATATATATGATTCCGCAACATCCAAAACCTTAATCCATTGACCTGGATTAAATTACAACCTTAATTTCTTAACCGGAATTAGAAAACCATTATTGTTAATGATTGTAACTCGAACAGGTACATTCGCACAGGTCTGGTGTCGAAGTCGTCGAAAGGACCTTTCATGAACTTTGGAAATTCACTTTAATTAATGGAATTGTTAAAGTGAATGACTTTATAATTATTGAGTTAAGAAAAGTTTGTAATTTAATTACATTAGTGATTTAGACTTAATCTCAACCGTTGATCTCAAGTGAGGTGAGATCTAATCTCAACCGTCAATCACTTTGGAGATTAGGGTTAGGGATTTAACTCAATGTTAAAAAAAGAAGCCGAGGTGAAAGGAGAAGACATACAGTAGCAACACAAGTAAGTGTTTGAGAGTCAATGACTCAGAGAGAGCAAGAGTAGGACTTTTTGCTCAGTCCAAAGGAGGAAAGCAGGCAGAGAGCAGTAGAGAGGTTGTGAGCAGCCAAGGACAACAGTTGGGCAGGGCCGTACAGGCCGTACAACAACTACGTAGTAGTCGTACAGCTGCGGGCAGCCGTATAGGGTCATGGGCAGCACCGTACAGCCGCAGGCAACCATAGAGGGTGGTGGGCAACACCGTACAGGATCCCGGGCAGTCGTACAAGGCCATAGGCAATCATACAGGTTGCGAGCAGGGCCGTACATGCCACGGGCAGGCCGTACATACCGCGGGCAGGGCGTATGGGCAAAGGCAGAAGTGTTGGGCAGCTTTTCAGTAGGTTTTGTTGTAATTGTTTCTTTTCTCAGTGGGAAAATTCTTCCCAATTTGGGAGCCCTTGTAAGCTTGGAATCATTATTAATGAAAAGTTGATTTTGAAGGGCAAAAAATTTGTTGTGTGTTTGTGATTGTGAAATTGGTTTCATTTGCTTCCGCTATTTATTTCCAGTTAATTATTCCATTCAGTATATTTTATTTTGTGAGCTACAATTTAATTTTCAGCAAGGAAATCACAAGAAAATAATTTATCTAGGCATTGGGATTAGAAAATTAACATAGTATCAGAACTCACTTTGAAGAGGAGGTCGATTTCAAGAGAGATCTCAACAAATCTATATCTTGTGAGGGTTAAATCCACATTAGTTTGATCAGATCTAATAAATGGCAACAGCAAGTCTCGGATTCGAAGATAGATTGGATGGAGCATCCAACTTCTTATCCTAGAAAGCAAGGGTTACCTTGCTTTTGAAGGAAAATGATCTTTGGGAAATTTGCAGCCAAGAGATTACTCCACTGACAGATCCGCTGCAAAAAGCAGTTCATGCTAAGAAGGAGATCAGAGCCCAGCGGGTGATCTTGGATGCAGTAAAAGATCATTTGATTCCTCATTTGTCTAAGAAGCAGATGGCCAGGGAGATGTTCAATGCTCTAGTGGGTCTTTTCCAGAGCGCTAACATGAACAGGAAGATGATCTTCAGAAATAAACTCAGATCAGTGCAGATGTTCAGATCTAACAATGTTACCAACTATCTCATGAGGATCACCCGTATTCATGATCAGCTTGCAGCAGTGGGGGAGAAGGTGACCGATGAGGAGTCCCAATATAGCAGGCAGGAAGTAGTGATGAGAACCTAACCCTTGTCATTCATGCGGGAAAGGGAAAAGGAAAGGGTTCCAGCAAGAAGGGTAAAGGTGCGGGGTCAACCTCACAATCGGTGAAGAAGAAGGACTTTAGCAAGATCAAGTGTTTCGTATGCCACAAGAATAGTCATTATGCATCTCAAAGTCTAGAGAAGACGGATAAGACAAAAACGCAACAGGTAGCAGCATCAGCAGAAACTCAATTGGATGAGTTTGCTACGAAATTCGAGCAGGACTTCTCACTAGTATCTTGCCTTTCCACCATCACAGTCACTAGGAGTGCTTGGTACCTAGACAATGGTGCATTGTGGTGAACCAAGCTAGTTCACTATGTAAATATCCAGTATAAATAGGACAGTACGCAATAATCCATTTAAGGATAGTAAATATATTTAATAATAAATGTATAAGAATATGAATAAGATGTGGAGTACAATGAGAATGAGGGCCTTATATACCCACACAGGGGTGTCCATTCATGAAGAGACGTGACCTTTCATCATGAAGGTGTCTCTTCATTATTAGTCATTAATTATTGATTATTATTTATATTGTGTTCATAACATTACCTTCCCCTTAAAAATGCTTTGTCCTCAAAGCATATTGATGAAAAAGGCTTGAAGGCTTTTTCTTTGGCTTGTAATGTCTTCTCATCATTCACTGTTATGGGAGTTGTCGTAGTTGATGATACGAGACGATATGAACATCTGAGTGCTGAGCAAAATTGTCGAATCGAAAAAGGATCTGACCATCCTAATTCAATCTTTTGCGGAATGTTGCATTTCCACGATGAACTGATATCATGAGCCTTAATTGCACTGGTATCAATATTTTTCAGATGATAAGTTCGTCGTTCTCGTCCTGAATGACATTGATATTCTGACTGGTTTAGATATCTGCTCTTATGATTTGGATGTCGATAAGGAGTTCTTATAACATTATTTTCCCTTATCATACTTGTAGCATTTTCTTCTTTTAACTTCGATATATGATTTTCTTCATGCATCGATGTTGCCTTGTTAAAGGCTGAATTTTGATTAGTAAGTATATTTGGAGCTTCCATCGTTTGTACTTCGACATCTGACGTTGTCTTTTTTTAGTTGATTTTGCAGCTTCTTGAGCGGTACTTTCTTCATTACTTGATTTGTTGATATCGTTAATGTCTGGATTTTCAAGTTTGTCTTCTTTGAACTTTCTGATTTGTTCTAGTAGCTCCTAATTAAGGTTCTTCAAACAAGAATTTTCTTCTTTTCCTAAGAGGTTCTTCTTCAATTCTTTTTCGAGATCTTCATTTTCTTGTTCTAATTTTTTTCCATAATGATTCGTAACCTTAGCCTTCTTGATTTGGGTGAGTAATTTTTTATTGTCGTCTTTTTAAGCGAGAAATTTCTTCATTTTTTTCCGCAATAACTTCGTCAAAAAAAATTTGCATCCTTTGCATTGTTTTTTTATTTTCTTGACATATTATTTCTGAGATATCGTTAAAGTCTTCTAGTTTTACGAACTCTGGCTCCGAGGTAGTGTCCCGTAATGTTATCATCTTCTCCTTATAGGGGAATGTCACAAACTTTTTCTCCATGTTTAATATGAAGGTACCTAGACTTTTAAACCAGGGTAACCCGATGATGATGTCAACTTCTTCTTGATACATAGTTGTAACATAGAATTGAGATATATATTGATATTCATCAATCGCCACTTGTAACTCCTTAATTTGAAAAATATCCTCCTTTTCAATTATATTATGCTTTGGAATTAATATTTGATTTGCCAAATCAATATTAATGTAATTTTCATTATAGTCTAAGTTGATAATGATGTTAACCTCTCTTCCTCGCATACTCCCTTTTAATGTCGAAAAATCGTAACATACGATTGGACAACCTTCATAAGTAAATCTTCCTTT
Organism: Picea mariana; assembly: GCA_032191745.1. Classification (NCBI taxonomy): domain Eukaryota; kingdom Viridiplantae; phylum Streptophyta; class Pinopsida; order Pinales; family Pinaceae; genus Picea; species Picea mariana. The sequence goes on from JASDQU010688908.1 coordinate 8,258, forward strand.
TGTCATCTTATTTGGCTTTCGTTTAAATTATTTAAACTTCTTCAAACACTCTTTTAATTTACCCTTATATCATATAATTTATGATGCCACTTTTATTTTTCCTAAAAATTTGAAATGCCCGTACACTTTTGTGACTTTCTTTCTCACCTTATGTATATGTTTCACTCTTTTCTTTTCAATTCTTTTAATATTTTTATATCCCTTTTTATATGAACTTTTGGAGTAAAAAGGATATAATCCCTTTAAATAACTTTAACTTTATTTATTCTTGTTAACTTAAACTTAGGGATAAAAAGGGCAATATACTTCCAACCCACGTGACTTTTTTTATCCTTCTTAATATAGTCTTTTAATTGCTGTTATATTTGCTATTTGGCATCTTTTTAAATGAACCGACAACTAATTTAAGAGAACCGGCGATTGTACCGACGCGGTCGTACGGAAAACTAAATGCGATTGTACAGATAATAGGATGGGTGGAAACTGTTGTACGGAGGATGCAATTGTGGCTGCAGTTGTACAGACGCGGACACGTTACACGAATCTAAAAATTGGTGACTGTACGGGTGCGAATTGAATAGTATAGACATGAATTTCAATGGTACTGACGTAATTGTACGGCTTTGCAATTATTTGTTGCACATTCACTGTGTTTTGTACAGAACTTTTAATTGCATTTCACAACAGTTTTAATTGATCTGTACGGCGATCGATATGTACGACTGCTGCAATTTGTATGGCTTCTAAAAATTTATGACTGCTATTGTATTTGTACGGATGATAGAGCATAGAAACGTGGTAGATTGTACGGATAGACTTTTTAGTAATTTCGGATGGATTGTTGTTGTTTCCAATTCTCATTGTAACAATTGCTCCTTTTTTTCATTTTAATAAATTTAATTTTCCTTCAAAAAAATTCAGTAGATTGATCTTCTATTTTTTTAACGAATCTGGAATAATATTTTCTTTCACGGAAATACTGAACCTTTAATGGAAAAAAGCCTATTGCGGTCAAAGACCTCAAAGAAATTCTGAATGAAGTATGGTTGGCCAAAATCCAATAGATTGTTGCCAAGGGCAACGTAATTGACTAGAAGTCTAGTGGCCAAAGGCCAGGATGCCCGAGAAAAGCGCTCTAATACCACTGTGGTGAACCAAGTTGGTTCGCTATGTAAATATCCAGTATAAATAGGACAGTACGCAATAATCCATTTAAGGATAGTAAATATATTTAATAATAAATGTATAAGAATATGAATAAGATGTGGAGTACAATGAGAATGAGGGCCTTATATACCCACACAGGGGTGTCCATTCATGAAGAGAGATAACCTTTCATCATCAAGGTGTATCTTCATCATTAATCATTAATTAATGATTATTAATTATATTGTGTTCATAACATGCATCATATCACATGACAAGAGCACGGGAGCTATTGAGCAGTCTGACGAAGGACTCAAGTATTCATGTGGAACTTGGTAATGATGCCAAGTATGCAGTTAAAGGAGTTGGGACTATTTCATTCCAACTCGAATCAGGTGGTTCGTTGGAAGCCAAGGACGTGCTCTATGTACCAGGACTTAGGAAGAATTTGCTCATAGTCTCATCAGCTATGGAGGACAAGGAATTCATTGTCAAGTTTCAGAAAGGGCAAGTACTCATCCATCAAGAAGAATCTAGCCCTAACACAACAAAGGTCATTAGGGTTGGAGAGGGAAATCTATACAGGCTACAGAGAAAGCCTAATCAAGCCTCGGTACATGACAATGACAGCCTATGCGAGCTATGGCACAGGAGGATGGGACACATGCATTACAAGGCATATTCGATTCTGAGGGAGATTGTCACTGGTCTTCCAGATTTCAGCGTCAAGCAGCAGGGAGTATGCAGAGGGTCTGCACTTGGAAAGAATGCAAAGGCTACTTTTCCAAGCAACTAGAGTAGGTCCAAGGGGATCCTCGATCTTATGCATTCAGATGTGTGTGGACCGATGTCAATGGCATCAGTGCAGGGAGCACTATATTATGTGACGTTCAATGATGACTTTTCCAAAAAAAATTGGATCTTCTTTATGAAGACCAAGGATGAGGTCTTCAGCCGGTTCCGGGAGTTCAAGGCCCAAGTGGAGAACCGGACAGGGAAGAGGATCAAAGTCTTGAGGTAAGACAATGGGGGTGAGTACACTTCCAATGACTTCAAGGATTTCTGCAAGGAGATAGGGATCAAGAGGGAGTTGACAGTCTTGTACAACCCTCAAAAGAATGGGGTTGCGGAGAGACAGAACCAGTCCATCATCAGTTATGCCAAGGCTATGATACATGAACAGGATCTTCCTATGTTCCTTTGGAAAAAGGCATGTAACATGGTAATATATGCACAGAACGGGAGTCCTCACAGGATATCGGGGGACAAGATTCCTGAGGAAGCATTCACAGGAGTGAAGGTAGAGATAGGACATTTCAAGATCTTTGGTTGTCTAGTATACATCCATGTGCATGTGGAGAAGAGAACGATGTTGGAGCCTTCGGGACAAAAGGGAGTGCTTGTGGGGTATAGCAAGACTTCAAAGACATATAGGATCTTCATTCCAGCGTAGAGGAAGATAGTTGTGCATCGAGATGTGAAGTTCAAGGAGAACTTAGCATCTAGGAAGTCTCATAAGCCACTCACGATGACAGAGGACAAGAAGCAGGAGGCTCCAAAGGTTGAACAACGTTCAACAACTTCCAGTTCAGGGAGCCAACCTTCAGGTGATAAGGAGTCAGTAGCTCCTCCCAGTTTTGTCAGGAGACATCGATGGATTACATAGACATTAAGGGTTGTTCAGGAGCATGTTGAGGCTCCTAAGAGCATATTCAGGGAGAGTAGGCCTCCGAGAAAGTCTCCCAAATATTTGGCATTTATAAGTAGCATCATTGATGCTAAGCCTTCCAGTTTTGAGGAAGCAACAGATCAGCAGGTTTGGCGGGATGCCATGGTGGAGTAGTACAACCAGAGGGGATATAGTGTCGAGATCAGAGGGGAAGTCGATGGAGTGGCTCTTCAAAATTAAGCATGTTTCAAATGGCAGCATTGAGAAGTTTAAGGTGAGGTTTGTGGCAAAAGGGTTCTCCCAAAAAGAGGGAGTGCACTATGAGGAGACTTCTACTCCAATCGCCAAATATGCTTCCACTCGAGCTATTATATCCATTGCTTCAATTATGAGATGGAGGATTCACCAAATGGATGTAAAGACAGCATTCCTCAACGAGTTCATTGAGGAGGAAGTATATATAGAACAACCTCAAGGCTTTGAGGTACATGGGAGGGAGTCTCATGTGTGTAGTCTTAAGAAATCCTTGTAATGACTCAAGCAAGCACCCAGGGCGTGGTATTCTAGGATTGACAGATACTTGCAAAGCATGGCTTCACCAAGAGTGAGGCAGATCCTAACTTGTAGTTCATACTTGTTGGGATCGATCCACTCATCTTGGTGTTCTACGTAGATGATTTGTTTCTCACAGGTACAAAGGAGCTTATAGCAGGATGTAAAGCAGATTTGGCTACAGAGTTCGAAATAAAGGACAGTGACTTGATGCATTACTTCTTGGGGTTAGAGGTATGGCATAGATAGGGGGAAATCTTCCTTGGTCAAGGGAAGTAGACAGTGGAGATCCTAAGGAGATTCAAGATGGAGGATTATAGACCGATGGCTACACCTATGATCACCAACCTGAAGAAGGTTGTGACTTCAGATTCAGAGTTGGGTGGATCCCAGGTTGTATAGACAACTAATAGGATCCTTGATGTAATTGGTCAACACCAGGCCAAATATATGTTTTGTTGTGAACACCTTGAGCCAGTTCATGGTGGACCCAAGGCAGGAGCATTAGGTACCAGCGAAGCATGTGCTCAAGTACTTGAGGGGTACAATGGAGTATGGTCTAAGGTATCTTGGAGGTGATGGAGTGAGGTTGCAACAATATACAAACTCAGATTGGGCAGGAAGAGCAGCAGATAGGAAGAGCACCTCAGGGTGCTGCTTCAACTTGGGATCAACAGTAATAACATGGTTCAGCAAGAAGTAGACTTCCGTAGCACTCAGTTTAGTAGATCCAGAGTGTATGGCAACGAATATGGTAAGTTGTGAAGTCATTTCACTTCGCAAATTTCTTACAAGATTATTTGATCAAGAGTTGGATCCTACAGTGATATACTATGATAATCAGAGTTGTATCAAACTCTCTAGGAATCCAGTATTCCATGACAATTTCAAGCATATTGAGATCGGGTATCTTTATCTAAGACAAGATTCAAAAGGGAGTAGACAAGCTTTAGTATATCTCCACAGATGAGCAGGTTGCAAACATTCTGACCAAACCCTTGGTTAAATTAAAGTTTGCAATCTTCAAGAACAAACTTGGAGTGGTGCAAAATACCTTCCTCGCAAAGGAGTGTTAATGATTGTACCTCAGACAGGTACTTCCGCGCAAGTCTAGTGTCGGACATATGGAAGTCGTCCAAAGGACCTTTCATGAACTTTGGAAATTCACTTGAATTAAAGGAATTATTAAAGTGAATAACTTTTTAATTATTGAGTTAGGAAAAGTTTAATAAAATGTAATTTAATTACATTAGTGATTTAGACTTAATCTCAATCGTTGATCTCGAGTAAGGTGAGATATAATCTCAATTGTCAATCACTTTGGAGGTTAGGGTTAGGGATTTAACTCAATGTTATAAAAGGAAACCAAGGTGAAAAGAGAAGACACGCAGCAGCAACACAAGTGTTTGAGAGTCAGTGACTCACAGAGAGAGCAATAGAAGGAATTTTTGCTCAATCCAAAGGAGGAACGCAAGTAGAGAGTAGCAAAGAGGCTATGGGCAAGGCCATACATGTCATATAACAGTTGGGCAGCAACCGTACCGCTACGGGCAATTGTACAGTTGTACAGGGTCGTGGGCAGCATCGTACAGCCATGGGCAGCCATACAGGGTCACCGACAGGGCTGCACAAGCCGAGGGCAGTCGTACAAGCCGCAGGCAGTCGTACAGGCCACAAGTTGTATAGGGCTATGAGCAAGCCATACGGGCAGAGGCAGAAGTGTTGGGCAACTTTGTCAGCAGGTTTTGGTGTAATTGTTTCTTTTCTCAGTGAACAGATTTTCCCTAGTTTGGGAGCCCCTTGAAAGCTTGGAATCATTGTTAATGAAAAGCTTATTTTGAAGGGCAGAAAATTTGTTGTGTAATTGTGATTGTGAAATTGGTTTCATTTGCTTCCACTATTTATTTCCAGTTAATTATTCCAATCGGTATATTTTAATCTGTGACCTGCAGTTTAATTTTCAACAAGGAAATCGCAAAGAAATAATTTATCTAGGCACTGGGATTAGAAAATTAACAATTATGCATCACAATGTCAGAGAAGAATGGTAAAGGGAAGCAAATACCTCTACAAAAACTCAAATGAACAAGTTTGTTGGCAAGTTCAAGAAGGAATTCTCATTGGCATATTGCCTTTCTACCAGCACAATTCCAAGGATTGGGTGGTACCTGGACAGTGAGGCATCTCGACATATGATATTAGCCCAACAGTTGTTTTCTAGTTTGAAGAAGCAAGACTCACAAGTACAGGTTGAGCTTGGTGATGATGCCAAGTACCCAGAAGCAAGAGTTGGTATTGTTCCCTTCCAGCTTAAGTCAAGTAATTCTTTAGATTTTGACGATGTCTTGTTTGTACCAGGTCTCAGGAAGAACTTGCTTTCATTTTTGGTTATGGAGGATAAGGGCTTCGCAATGGAGTTCAAGAACTAGCAAGTCCTCATCAAACCAAAGGAATCTACTAGCCTAGATACAGCTCAGGTAATGGGGGTTAGCGAAGTTAATTTGTATAGGTTGCAAGGTGAACCTATTCGAGCCCTGGTGCATTACAGTGACAACTTGTGCAAGTTGTGGCACAAGAGGACGGGGCACCTGCATCATAGGATGTTGCCTATTCTAAGGGAGATAGTCACAAGTCTTCCAGAGTTCAATGTTGAGCAGCATGGTCTATGCAGAAGGTGCATGATTGGCAAGCATGCCAAGGCTGCTTTCCCAAGAAGCGAGCATAGGTCTAAGGCAATTCTACACCTAGTACATTTGGATGTTTGTGGACCGATGTCGGTAGCATCAATAACAAGAAGCGTGTATTATGTTTCCTTTATTAATGATTTTTCTCACAAGACTCGAAACTACTTCTTAAAGACCAAGGATGAGGTCATTAGCAGGATTTAGGAGTTCAAAACTCTAGTTGAAAACCAAACAAGGAAGAAAATAAAGTCTTGAGATCGAACAATGGGAGAGAGTATACCTCCAAAGGGTTTGAGGGTTTCTACAAGGAAGCAAGAATCAAGAGGGAGTTGATTGTTTTGTACAACCCACAACAAAATAGGGTTGCAAAGCAGAAGAGTCGATCCATCATGACCAGGACTTGCTAATGTTTTTTGGGCAAAGGCACGTAACACAGTAGTCTACATCCAGAACCGGTGTCCTCATAGGATCTTAGAGGACAAAACACTAGAGGAGGCATTCACTTGTGTGAAGCCATAGGTGAGACATTTTTGCATCTTTGGTTGTACAGTTTATATCCATGTACTAGTAGGGAAGAGGACCAAGTTGGAACCCTCTAGCAGGAAGGGTTTATTTATGGATTATAGTGAGACTTCAAAGGCGTACAAGGTCTATATTCCATTGCAAAGGAAGACAATAGTGAGCAAGGATGTAAATTTTTAGGAAGACTTTGCATCTAGGAAGTCCCATGAGCCTATTCTAGTGACAAAGGATGAGGAGCGGGAAGCTCTGAAGGTTGAGCGAGGTTCACCGATGATTTCCAAAACAATACAGCAGCCTTCAAGTGAAGAGAGGGAGACAATAGCGCCTTCCACTTTTGTCGGGGGACCTCAATGATTCACTCGAACATTAAGGGATGCTTAGGAGCATGTTGAGACTCCTAGGAGCATTTCTAGAAAGAGCAAACCTATGAAAAAGTTTCTAGACTACATGGCATGGATGAGCAATATTCTAGATTCCAAGCCTTCCAGCGTTCAGGAGGCAACAAACCAATAGGTATGGTGGGATGCCATGGTGGAGGAGTACACCTCCATCATGAAGAATGATGTTCGGGACACGGTGCCAAGACCAAAGGGGAAGTCAGTTGTGAGTTCCAGGTGGTTCTACAAGATCAAGCATGTTGCAAATGGCAGCATCAAGAAGTTTAAAGCAAGTTTTTTGGTGAGAAGGTTCTCCCAGAGCGAGGGAGTGGACTACGAGGAGACTTTTGCTCCAGTCGTCAAGTATACTTCCATTAGAGCAGGTATGTCCTTGGTTTCAATTAATGGATGAAGGATACATCAAATGGATGTGAAGACAACTTTTCTTAATGGGATCATTGCGGAAAAGTGTACGTAGAGCATCCTCGGGGCTTTGAGGTAAGTGGGAAAGAGTCTCGTGTTTGTAAGCTTAAGAAAGCCTTGTATGGACTCAAGCAAGCATCGGGAGCATGGCATTCAAAGATTGATGGATATTTGTAGAATATGGGATTCACCAAAAGTGAAGCAGATCCTAACTTATATTACATATTTGTTGGGATTGACATGCTTGTTTTGGTATTGTATGTAGATGACTTGTTTCTAACAGGTGCACAGAAACTCATTACAGGATGCAAAGCAAGCATGGCAGTTGAATTCGAGATGAAGCACATCAGCATGATGCATTGCTTCTTGGGTTTGGAGGTTTGGTAGAGACCAAGGGAGATTTTCCTTGGGTAGAGTAAGTATGCAATTCAAATCCTGAAGAGGTTTCAGATGGAAGACTAGAAACTGTTGGCTTGATCCGGATTATTTTCAGCACAAAATGAGAGCGGAGATATAATAAAGAAATGTACAGAGATATATCAGATATCCAATAATATAACAGAGATTTATCAGAGATATAACCATAAATATAGAGATACARTAATACACAATTTCTATTAATGARCAAAATGTACAAAACTGTAGAAATACRGAGTGAAAGACTCGCTAGAATGGTGGCAGCTTATCTCGAAGAAGAGATGTGACGGCTACRCTCATTCGCCCGAAGATGATTGTTACAATGAGGCTCCAAAGGCCTTTTTAACATAAAGAAAATCCAAAACCCTAACCCCGGAAGATGAAAAGCCAACAGTTTTGTGAACCCCATTTTGGGTAGTTTSGTGTATCAACTTCCCAAGGGCGTAACTTTGGCATACGATCTTCGTTTGGGACGCACGATAGCTCGTTGGAAAGGTATCGACGAGGAGCTTCMTTTTGGGGGGCTCAATTTGAACCTTCAACTATCATTGAGGTGCCCGATCGCGAAAAAACATCCTTTAAGCCCTCAWAATGGCCTCGTAAGTTTAAGAACCGAAAAACTGCTAAAAATAGTAAGTTGCCAACAAACTATTTTGAGTCAGTTGGAATAGGTGGGTGGCCACCGATATCCACCTGGATCATGGCCACATCCATGATCACTAATCTGAAGGTGACAACTTCATATTCAGGGTTGGTGGATCCCACATTGTATAGGCAACTAATAGGTTTCTTGATGTATTTGGTCAACATTAAGCCAGATATATGTTTTGCAATGAACACCTTGAATCAATTCATGTTCGAGCCAAGGAAGGAGCATTGGGTAGAAATAGAACATGTGCTCGGGTATTTAAGGGGCATAGTGGATTATGGTCTAAGATATCTCGGAGATGGTGAAGTGAAGATGCAAGGGTATTCAAACTCAAATTGGGTAGCCAGTGGGTAGCCAGTGTAGGATCAACGGTGATATCCTGGTTCAGCAGGAAGTAGACTTCTGTGGCACTTAGCTTAACAAAGGYAGAGTCCGTGGCAGCCAATACTACTAAAGTTGTGAGGCCATATGGCTTCACAAGTTAGTTGTAGGATTGTTTGATCGGGAGTTGGAACCTACAGTCATTTACTGTGATAATCAGAGTTGTATCAAACTCTCTAAGAATCCAATATTTTATGGCAAGTCGAAGCACATAGAGATCAAATATCACTTAATATGAGACAGAATTCAGAAGGGAGCAATGAAGCTCCAGTATATTCCCACAGAGCAGCAAGTTGATATTCTGACCAAGCCCTTGGCAAAAGGGAAGTTTGAGACATTCAGAGACAGACTTGGATTGGCGCAAAATTCCTTCCTCGCTAAGAGGGAGTGTTGAGAAATATAGCTCAAAAAGGAACTTCTACACAGGTTCAGTGTGAACATGCGAGTAGTTCGAGATATTTTCTATTTTCGAAAAGTAATTATATTTTGTAACTCACTTTAATTAAAAAAAAAAAAAAAGTGAAAAGTCTTATATTTAGTTGTCGAGTCTAAAAAATGTATTTCATGCATGCATCACTTAGACTAGGAATAATCTCAAAAATAGATTACGGTTTTGGTCTCAGCTAAAAGAATAAAGATAAGTCAAGATAGAGAGTTTAGGTACAATTGAACAGTTGAACAGATGAGCAAATTGAGTGACCAGAAAAGAGAGAGAGCAAGGATTTTAGCAGAGGCGAATTTAGACAGCAAGCAGGGTCATACACCACAAATCCATACAGTTGTACGGATCCGTACAATTTTGTGCAACCATACGGAACAATTCTGTACAATCGTATGGGAGTCCATATGGGCATATCCATACAATCATACTGATAGTATCTATATAGTCATACGGGCAGAGTCGTTCAGTCTGTACAGACCGTACAGCTAGTATGGCCTCCCAAAGCAGTATCATTGTGGTGTTTCTGTATGTATTCGTGGTTGTGACAAATCTAATAAGGTTTTCCCCAGAGGAGTGGGGTTTCCAGATATTTTTGTTGATATCTTTTGTGGCTGCTCTAAATATTTTATTGTTAATGGTTACTGCATAAAATGTGTGTTTTCAGCGAATTACTTAGATCTGAAACTTATTGTGTTTGCCTATGAATTTATGCTATAATTGCTTTACACACCCATCCACTCTCCGATCCTGGGTAACCTCAAATCAAGGGTGTGCTCAAGGCCTCTGTCTAGAGGTCTTTCTAGTGGAAATGCCCCAAAGCTCCACTGTCCACTACCGTGTGTCAATGAAGACTCCTCCATACTGTCGCACAACATTGTGTCCCCGTGTACCATCTAGTGTCCTGTGCACGCTACTGAACCCATCACTCTGCCGATGATAGTTGCATCTGTGTCCCAGAATGTGTCCATGCCTGACATGTACCTGACACCCAATCCAGGGACACATATACTTCCTCGCAGGCTGGTCCACAAGGAAGGTGCTCAACTATCTCCTAAGTCTCTAATGTGTTCTCCAAAAGAAAGGGCTCATGATCCCTAAGAGCGCAATCCAAACTCTTGGAGTCATGGCTCCTCCTGAGTACTGGCAACTTGGAATGCTCCTCGCTCGAACTCGTCACAAGAGGCTCCTCCCTCATATCATGCGTGGCACTCACGCCCGCCTGTATCATGGCTACCAAATCTAATGGAGTCTATGTCGTAAGTGGTGAAGAGTGTACCAAGCTCAGCTGATAACGAAGCTCCTCAACCTCTCTTGCCTTGTCCTCAACAAACTTTAGAGCAAGGTCCCTGTCCATAAATAGATGCAAGTAGTTTGACTTCAGCTGCTCTGGTGTTTCTTTGTCGATGCGCAAGTGAGCACTAGTGACTCCACCTGTTACTCCACTATGTCTCTCCTCTATCTGAGCTACCCGCATAATATCCTCAATGAATCTACGAGCTCCATCGGTCCTGGCCAATACCTATGTGATTCGATCCTTGGTCACCAACAAGCGCCCCTCCAAGTCACGTAGTGCTAACGGTCTCTGTCCAACCGCATCCAAATGGTCTAGACCGTCATATGTAAGAGTGCTCTCCTCATCATCATCACCCGATGCACTCGATGATACCATGTTATGATGGGACTCATGAGTGACATCGTGCTCCACACATGACTCCTGAGAAGAAGGATCTGTGTCCCCTGGCGATCTCTAAAACACCCCTCCTTTGTCATATGTGGGCATCATCATGCCCTCATCATCATCATGAGCATCATGAGTGGGATGGGATGTTGAATGCTCATGGTAGCTAAGTGCTAGCATACCCTCATCATCATAAGCATCCCCAACGTGTATGCCATCAACCTGTCTATAAAAGGTGTAGGTGTCATGGGCCTCATACAACAATGCTAATAGTGCGTGAGGTCTGTTGTGTCGTCATTCTCATGGTCAACATAGGTGGGACAAGACGTTGCCCCCTCATAGACCACTGCTTGGTCCTCCTCTCTCCTCACCTCCTCATCCTGGCTAGATACCTGCTCCTCCACATGGGAATGTGCCTCAGCCACCAATGGATCCCTCTGCTCTTCTTCCATATCTTCCTTCAATCTTCGTCTTGGGCCATTGAAGGAATCCTCCTCTAGGCCTTCGGGCCAGCTTCCATACTTGATGGTACAATATTCTTGAAAAGACATAGCTGCACAAAACTCTTTACCATGTGCTAAATACCCCAGATAATAAGGCATGTACTTGCCTACCGCTAGTTCCCACTTTATTTTAGTCGTGAGCTCCTTCTTGGTCTTCATCTTTCGAACCGCGGTATGTTGCCCTTGACCTCAGTTGACTGCTACAGATTTTTCTTCCATTGAATACCCCTCAAGCTGGCAAGATCACCAGCTCTGATACCACTGTAATAACCCCAAGGTTTCTAGGGTCTTAGGACAATGGGCAAACATGGTAATTGTACAGTAGTTTTACAATAGGCAGAGAGTTCCCCTACTTATCTAGATCAGAAATATACTAGCACCAATTTCCAACAGTAATAACAACAAGTAACATCTACTTTCCCAATGGTCTTTAGTCCAACAGATAATAGTCTTCAAACAGCACTAGTGAACAGTATCCAACCAATAGTGAACTTGTATACAATGAATACAGTAGTAAACAATGATTATAACCAGTAGTGACAATGCCAAACAGTTCCCAAGATAGTATCTAATCAAACCAGCTGTAATTGTTGTCCCAAACTAGCTGAAATATTATTCAAACAGGACACCTAGTTTGCAATGACAACCAGCAGTAAACCCTCTTAAAAGGTTGTTGTCCAACACAGAGTTCTATATCCAACTAGGTGTGACAGTTATGCAACAGAAGTTATGATAATTTACCCTAGTTCCTACAACAATAACCTGTAAACCTGGCCTGGGCAGTCCTCCACGGTGTCGTTGTAGCCTCGCTACCCTACTGTACTCGGTCTCCAAAAGCCTGTGTTGTCAATAGGGGTCCGACACCTTTTCTAGACGAAAGGATGGAGCTGAGCCTTCCTCCAGGGGCTAAGACAGACCTGAACGATGACAAGGATAGGGCTCGGCCTTCCTCTAGGCGCTGAGACAGGCCTGAACGATGTGTTGCCCACTCTTTACCAGTTGTGGCTTCCCTTTGATTCACCTCCCAACCTTTCCTAACCTGCACAAGCACTCAACCCTCTTGTGATTGTCATCCAGCGACCTTCCTCAGCGAAGAATCCTCCACAGATGGTAATTGAAACTAAGACCAAACTGTGTTGAGCTAGGGTGAGATAAAGTTTAAACCCACTGAAACTCAGCAAGAATAGGGTTAAACAACCCTCTAATGAGCCTGAGGAAACGCCTCCAAGTCAAAGACAGAGTTATCCTCCAACCAAATCGTGCCCTCTTCAAATGAGCCTCTTCTCTATTTATATTGTCTCCTTCAAATTGGTCTTCCTTATTTTGTGGGTGACTTGCTCTTAAGGTAAGTCGGCTCCTTGTGTTTTAGGCCCCAATGTTAACCCCAAGGGTGAGTCCTTGCCCCTTTGGTGGATTTACTCAACCCCATGACTCCCTTCTTTGGGGCTATAGCCTACGGGGATCCCCCTTAGCTAGTATGTCCTCCCTCTAATGAGATCAAAAGGGAGGGGATATGGCATTTTCCCCTCGTCAAGTACCATGGTCTTGGCTTTATCATACCCAAGGCTCCTATATCCATTAGGGCCATTGTTGATGCCAGTAACCATATCATGCAAATAGGGTGAATGATAACTATTGAATGGTATGCCACATGCATAAGATAAGATAATTCTATTAATGTCCAATAGATGACCACAAAAGTAGGTCAATGGGACTACTGAGTAGAATGATGCCAATGAAGCAAGAGCACCAAAATGTCTCCTATATAAAGAGCAAGAAAGTATAGTAAAGCCTGAAATTTATGCTAAAGCATACAAAACCCGCGACTTGGAGTATGGGCAACTGCAACAGGAGAGAGTGGTACAGAGGGAAAGGAACCAATAACTAGATCATGATCCACTAGGTCTATCTCTCCTAACATCCGAGGTCGAACAAAGAAAATTTAGGATAGAATGATGTCCCGGGAAGAGTTGGGGGAAGATCTAGACCGCCCACTACGTTGCTATCTGGAAGAGGTAACCCGTCATTGATGCTTAAGTGATCTTGTCTGCCTAATGGTATGGGATCTAGTCTAGCAATGTCTTTGAGATCTCTGGGAAAGGGGGATGATCTCTCGGATCTGCACTGATCTAGAGTCGGAAGATGTTGTTATCAGTCTATCTCTTGGTGTCCCTAGCTGATGGGAACACCATAAAGAAGGAATTAATCTACTGAGCGAAATCTAGCCTAGGAGGAGGCTAGAAAATGTGGGCACGAAGCCTAATGACCTCCTGCATGTATAGGGCTAGACATCTCTAGTCTAGGTACATGAAGAAACTCGATAGGGTCTAGGTCCCCCTGAATAAACAATGAAACCTCCGACAGATCTCAAAGTAAATGAGGCAATTGAATATGAAGCGCTCCTCTGTCTCAACTTCACAAAGATGACACAACTGGCAAATCCTCTCTGCCCATATAGTTTGGTGATCTGTCTCAAACTCAAAGTCAATGCGAGGCCACTCGAAACTAACCTAGGGAGATACGAAAAGGGTACACCCAATGATGAGATGTGTATGGGGGAGCACACTTTTGCATCCACGTCATCCATACCATTCTAGTGAAGGAAATACGCTACTATTCTACACCCTGTATGCATGGGCATGGATCGACTAGCATGGGAGAAGAGGATTGGTTGTCGAACATTCCATTCAAAGCATCAAATTGAACCATTTATTTTTATTTTTATTTTGTGCTTACAACTCTTCCCTATTGTATTTTTGTCTATCTTCCTTTGGTACTTTGGCACATGTTGTGATTTCCATGTTCTTGGTTTCATCACTTGGCAATAACCCATACAGATGCTTCTTCACACAAATAATTGAACCTGTGTAAGTTTTCTTAGAATGGGGGCATGTGAATTTAGTGGTTCCACCCCCTTCCTTCCCTCAAGCCTTGCCACATACTTCCACAAGGGTGTTAAACTATTTTTGTTTTTATTGTCACCTCACTTTTAGCATCATCCCCTTCTACTTCTTCCTCCTATCCATAGTATGGGCCATACTTGCCATGAAGATTCTCATATTATTCCCTGTCATTGGAATTGCCCATCAACACCATCATAATAAAAAATGGAAGCATACAACACAAACCCATCATGCTTCCTGAGAAAAATCTGCAATAGAATGAGGGAGAAGAAGGAATGGGAAAGAGTAGAAGAAAATAAGAAAAGATAATTTTATTAATGTTCGACTAATGACTAAAAAAGTAGGTCAAAGGCACTGTTGAGTACAATGATGTCAATACAATGTAGGAGTACCAAAAGGGTCTCCTATATAAGGCGCGATGCAGAAAGTAAAGTGCAATAAGGTGGAGTTGTAGAAAGTGGGATCCACCCCAAGGCATGAAGAGCCCTAAGCTTAGATACTTGCATCGATGATGGGGTGTATCGTAGGAGAAGAAGATCTAAAGACAAGAGGAATCAAAAGAAAGGAAGTGGATCTATATCATGGAATGGATCCATCTCTCATATCATCCAAGGTCGAATGAAGAAAGCTGAGTATAGTTGGTTGTCCCAAGGGGGGCCTAGTGAGGTGCCTGGATCGTCCGTTGCGTTGTTGATTGGTAGAGGTAGTGCATCGACGAGGTCTAGGGGATCTCATCTGTCTCTTAGGGAAGGGACGAGGGAAGGACCCATGGGTCCACACTAAACTGGATTCGGGGACTGCGTTGGTGTCGATCTGTCTCTTAGTGCCCCTTCCTGAGGGTAGCACTGGAAAGAAGGAGGTGATCCGTCGAATAAGGTCTAGTCTTGTAGGAGGCTTAAGAGTATGGGCTCGAAGCCTGAGGGCCTCCTGTATGTATAAGGCTAAAAACCGTTGGTCTGAATCCCTGAAGAAGCTTGTGAGGAAATCAAAAACATATAACACAAAGGAAAATACCAAGCAAGAACATGCTGAGAGCTTTAACTCTTCAACTCTACTACAACAATTGAAAGTGACTATAGCAACATTCAATCTCCCCTCCAAGCTCTCGCAAATTAGCTCTTCACCAATTAGCAAAGACATTGAAAACCTTGCAAAGGTGAGTTAAATGAGTGATAGAATGAGTAAGACCCACAAAATAGGGTTTTTATCCATCCATAAACAATAGACATGAGTTGTGGGGCCTATTGAGGCTTTCACTTGGCCCCACATGCAATAAAAAATGAAAAAAAGGCCCAAGAAGTCGAATTCCATAAGAGTATTTTGCCAAGGCATGGGAACAGTTCCAAGGAACTTTTTAATTGTTGGGAGCATTGAGGATTCGACTCAAAATTGATGGGGGAGCACTATGAAATCATGCTTTGAGGAGCATCCGACAAAGATAGGAAGCACTTCAAGAGTGATTGTCAAGACTGCTTAGGGGTTCGACTCGAGTTCAATTCGGATTCAATGAGGGAGTGTTGCAGTGTTGCACATCGAGGAGTGCTCCTAATTCCTGACAGAGGCAAGGACCACTACAAAACCACACTTCGGGGAGAACTTCAAACAGAGGCAAGGAGTGTTAACTTTCAAGCATAACCAAATATAGAAGATAACAGTAGTGTTATTTTAAAACTTTAACAGATAAACCGAAGCATAGGAAGAACAATCATTCACAGAGACACAAGTATTTATCCTGGGAAACCATCGTGGGGAAGAAAACCCAGCAAACTTTTGTGATATATTGATCATCCAAACAAGTACAATGAACTTACAAGACTCTTCTTAGAAATAGCACTGAGACAATAGTTCTTACTTCTGTTACAGAACCGTTTTGTTGTTGCTTGTTGGTTGCCCCAAATCTGGCCTTAAGGCTATCTCAGAATAGGCCTCAGATGCTATCCAAAATAGGCCTTCGAACAGAGTACAATTGATGTCTAGAACACTCTTTATTTGTTGTCCAGAATAGCCTCGGAACAGAGTATATTTGTTGCGCTGCCCTAGAACAAAGTCAAGTTGTTGCTCCAAAATAGAGTTAGCAACTGCTACAGGATAGAGTTAACAGTTGCTACAGGGTAGAGTAGATGGTTGTCCACCATAATAGAAATATTCTGTCTCACAACAGAAATATCTTATCTACTAGACGTTGCCCCTAGCTACTGCCCAGAACAAAGTTAACATCATTCAGAAATGAACCTCCTAGTTGTTGCCCAGAATAACCTATGTTGTTGCTCCCTTGGAATATATCAGCTGCTACAAAACTGATGTAAAACTCATATAAAAATTGATCTGAAAACTGATGTGAAAATTGATGTGAACACTGATGTGAAGAGAGGGCACCTCCCTCTCTTTATATAGGATAGAGTCTAGGTTAGGTAGTTTTAGGTTAGGGTCGCCCCCTAGGCTAGGATAGGTTAGGACAGCTAGGTTAGGGCCGACCTAGGCTGACCTGGAAAGGGGGCAGTTCAAGAGGGCAGCTTGGAGGGAAGCTAAGAAGAGGGTTGCTTGGAGGGATAATTAGAGGGTTGCTTGGAGGAATAATATCCTCTGCAACTGCTTTAAATCTAACACTCCCTCTCAGCAAAGAGGGTATTCTTCAAGCATCCACTTCCACACGGTTCTTTCTAGTCATTGCACATGATCATTGACTTGTTGACACAATATATCACAAGAAGTTTCGTAACCTTATGCAAATAAGGATCATGGAAAGTGATCATCAAGTTCTCTTTCACCATGGTCAACTGTTAGAGTTATTTCACTTAGGGGTGGCCAGTCCCTAAGGAATGCTCATAGCTCATCATGAGGACCTAGGAGAACTTTTCACATTACCTTGTCTTGACTTTTGCTTTGACACACAAAGCTCACAAGACTTGTCTTGACTTTTGCTTTGACACACAAAGCTCACAAGACCGATGGGAGTTTCTTCTTTCCTTGACTTACAAAGCTTTTCTCCAGGTCTCAAGTCAGCCTTGACATACAAGGCAGTCTTGGAGAATTTCTTGTCCTTGACTTTTGCACTAGGCTCACAAGGTTTCTTGTAGCATGTCCTTCATCCTAACTTTTGTCTTAGCTCACAAGGTTTGTACGTTCACCTTGACTTTTGCCATGACTCACAAGACTAGTTGATTCTCCAAATCTCCCCGGCTAGCTGCAGGGTGACCACTTAAGGCCTCTCATTGAAGAGTGTCTATTGATGTTGTTATTCCCTCTCAGTGAGGAACTCATTTTCTGCCATACCAAGCTTGTCTTGGAAGTACACAAATTTTCCAAGGGACAGAGGCTTAGTCAAAATATCTGCTATCTGCTCATCAATACGAATGTACTGCAGCTTGATGGTACGTCTTTGGACCATGTCTCTGATGAAATGATATTTCATCTCAATATGCTTTGATCTGTCATGGAAGACCGGGTTCTCTGTGAGCTTTAAACAGCTCTGGTTGTCACAATGGATAACAATTGTTTCTAACCTCTCTTGAAACAACCCGGACAGAAGCTTTCTCAGCCATACTACTTCTCTGCTCGCATTATTGGCTGCTATATACTCTGCTTTAGCTATACTTTGTGCTATGGAGCCCTGTTTCTTGCTGGACCAAGATATCATAGCTAAACCCAAGCTAAAACAGTATCCAGAAGTACTCTTCCGATCCACTGAGCTCCCAGCCCAGTCTGAATCAGCATAACCATGAAGCAACACTCCTCCACTGGAAGTGTATCTAAGTCCATATGCAATGGATCCTCTCAAATATCTGAGGACATGTTTAGCAACAATCCAATGTTTGTGTCTCGGCTTAGGCATGAATTGACTCAAGGCGCTTACAGCAAAGCATATATCTGGCCTTGTATGGATCAAATACATCAAGGATCCAATAATCTACCTGTACATAGATGGGTCCACCAAGTCTGATTGAGAATCTGACTCATGTAACTTCTTTAAGTTAGATACCATGGGTGTAGACATGGATTTACAATCTAGCATACCAAATCTGCGCAGTATATCAACTGTATACTTTCCTTGAGAAAGGAAAATCTCATCTGACCTTTGCCATACCTCCAAACCAAGGAAGTAATGCATGAGTCCAATGTCTTTCATTTCAAATTCAAAAGTGAGCTCCCCCTTACGCTGAGCTATCAGTTGTTCCTCTCCTGTAAGGAACAAATCATCAACATATAGAACCAAAATCAGGGGATGATTTTCTATTACCTTGAAATACAGGTTGGGATCAACTGCACTCTTGGAGAAATCCAAGCTCTAAATATAACTGTCAATTCTCGCATACCAAGCCCTTGGTGCATGTTTCAACCCATATAGTGTTTTCTTTAATTTGCACAAATGTGATTCTTTTCTATGAACCACGAAACCCTCTAGTTGTTCTATATATACCTCTTCCTCAACTTGACCATTGAGGAATGCAGTCTTTACATCCATCTGGTGAAGTTTCCAACCCAGAACTGAAGTGAGGGATATGATGGTCCTAGTGGAAGTGTACCTTGCAACAGGTGCGAATGGTTCATAATAGTCAATACCTTCCTTTTGAGAAAAACCACAAGCCACAAATCGCGCTTTGCATTTCTCAATACTTCCATCATCTACATGCTTGATTTTGAACAACCATTTGGAAGTGACCACTGATTTTCCTTTCGATCTTGGAACCACTTCCCATACATCATTTTTCATGATGGATTGATATTCTTCCACCATGGCATTTTTCCATACTTGTTGCTTAGCAGCATCCTCATAGATGGTGTGCTATGCATCGCTAATCTAAGACATAAGAGCCACATAACCTGAATATCTTTGAGGTTTATTACTCTCTCTGAATGTACCTGAAGGTGCTGCATGTTTTTCTGCCTCTCGCAGAATTTCTCAACACCATGCAATCTTCCTCTTAGCAAGAGGTACCTCCAGAGGTCTCTCTATCTGTTCTACTGGATCCACAGTATCAACCTAATCCAATGGCCCTTCAGGTTCCTACATCTCTATATCTTGCTACAACTCTTTAGATTGCTTAAATACAGCTTCTTCATGAAAAGTTACATCCCTTCTTACCTCGAGAGTGGCTCAATAACTGATACTAAAAGTATCTCTTCTTCTTTCATGGAGGTAACTCTATCTACTATTGTAGTCATGTCTCCATGACCCAACTAATGTACTACACCAACTGGCACTGGAGATAACTCAATCTCAAATATAGGGATTACTCCCCCTGTATCTGAATCATGGTTGTTCTGGTTGTCTTTATGAATACTGGAACTATTTCTTCGATTACTGGAGCAAGTGTCTCATCATAGTCTTCTCCCTCTTGCTGGGAGAATCCTCTGGACACAAATCGGGCTTTGTACATCTTTATACTGTTATCTGCAACATGCTTGATCTGTTAGATCAATCTTAGAACTCACCACTGGCTTCCTTTCTCATCTTAAGGAAAAATCCATATCCCAGTCCTTTTGGCTGGCTTCCTTCTCTGTTACTAAAACAAAGGAATCTTCCCAGGAGATTTCACATCTCCTAGAAGTCTCTAAAGCTACGATCTAGTCTTCTCAACTCACGGCATCTGTCTCCCAGTCCTGGAAGATGTCTCTTCATCTGATCCTTTCTGAGATCAGGCTTACTATGAGTCTTGATTTCTTCTGAGTCTACAAAAACTTCATAGTCTCTACAGGATATACTTGGTGTTGAATACCAAGTCTTAATATGAAAAGTTGAGTCAGACTTCAAACGAATTATGCTTCCTGTCAAGGTGGCTTCGTTATCCTTTGACCAAATCTACTTGTGAGTTATGTTCTAATGTTCGGTCATCTTTGGAGCCTTCTGCTCCTAACAATCAATCTCCATATGAGATACTTTGTATCTCAAAAGTAGCTTCTTCTTCATCTTCTTTGGTACATGTATACAACTTGGATAGTTTGCTCCATGTCTCATCTAATATGTTGCCTCCTGCAACCGTCACTATAGCTTCCTCAAGGTTATCACATGTGACCTGGAACCTGGAGTCTTGTCCTCAAGAATGAGTGTTGTTGTCTTTCTTCCTAGTCTCCTTCGCTCAAGATGACAAGTATTCTCTTCAACCTGTCCTCTGTACTGAGATAATATGATTTCTTGACAGAAATCTAAGTTAGAGAATAAACTCTAAAATCTCAACTTTAATCAATCTAATACCTTGACTTTAATTTTGACCAATGGTTAGTATGATCTTCATAGCTTCAACATACAACCTACATGTCAAAATAATGTCATAGATGCATATCAAAATGATCAAACCTGGGGTGCATTATTCCTCTGAATGTGTTGGATCTGAGATCCTTCTGGATCTATGTTTGTTAAAAGATCATTTCTCCTGCAAATACCCTTTAGAATAATAAAACATTTTAAACACATGTAAGTACATACCTCTGACAGTATCTTGCTAGGGTAAGGCGCACTAAGACAATAAAACAAAAGTCCCAACACTTCAAAAAACTTTCACTGCAACCGGTGTTGTAACTGGCATGAAGGAACTAGCACTTCAACTACAACTGATACTGCAACTGGTACTGCAATTGCAATATCAACTTAGGGTTTTATCAGGAAACCCTAATTTCTCAAACTTCAAATTTTTGAACTCTGATCCAAGGACTAGATGCGCTGGGCTGAGGCGAGTTTGTTGGAGCTGGTTGTTTCACAAAATTCTATGTTTTATCCCTTGAAACTTGACCTGCGCCATTCTAGACTGGTACCTCTGGTACTGGTTCTGGTTTTCTGGTTTTTCTGGTACCAACCAAAAACTAGGGTTTCACTTTCCGGAGGCTCTGTCCACTGAAAAGGTGCGCTCAAGCTGTCAAATGATGCGCTAGGGTAGGGCACACTTTTCTAGATGATTTTTAGGCAGAAATTCCTTTCCAATATAAAGCCCTAATTTTCTTGTACAGCAACAGTGACGTTTTTGGTTACCTAGTGAAAGGTGCTCTATTCAGTTCAGCTCTGATACCATGTTAAATTTAGGACTGTTATTAAGTTCTTTTCAATTTACTAGAGCATAACAGCATAAGTAGGATCACTGAAAGAAACACAATCACAAGGTACATAGCATTTTATCCTGGGAAACCCTCATGGGGGAGAAAACCCAGCAAAAACTTCCTCAATAATAGATTGTCAATACAATGTCAAGACTAAAAACCAAAATCACCAAGAAAGGACTAGGATTGAGCATGCGCCTCTCTCTCCTTCTTCTTGCAACTACAACTACCTTCAAAAGATGTGCACTAGAAGTGTGTGTGAGTGAGTGAACAAATGAGGCACCCTCCTCACTTATAAATACTAGTTGAGGAGGCACTAGGGTTATGTCTCTTCATCAAGTAGGGCCGACTTCTTCCAATAGTGGTTAAAACCACTTTATTAAACCCTAGGGGCCGACTTCTCAAATACCACCATATAAATATGGTTTGACCAATCCGCAAAAGGGGATTTGGTCATACATAAGTCTCAACATGATCAATCCACAAAAGGGGATTTGATCTACAAGATAATAACTCAATTATAATTAGAATATTCTTCGAAGTTACAATATTTCAACACATTGGAGGTGGGATCCTTCTACTATACTGGTCACAAAGTTGTCCACGTTATATTCTTCCAAAATATTCAAGACTCCGGCTTTCCAAACATTAAAATTTGAAGCCCCCTTCAAGTCTGTCCTTAGGCCTTACAGAAATGGAAGACATCTATGCAAGTATTGTGCTTGAATAGCTCCTAAGGATCTGCGCAGGCTCTAGCAGACTGCAGAACTGAGCACTTCCATGCACTAGAGCTCTGATACCATGTTAATTTTCAAGCATAACCGGATATAGAAGATAACAGTAGTGTTCTTTTAAAACTTTAACAGATAAACTGAAGCATAGGAAGAACAATCATTCACAGAAACACAAGTATTTATCCTGGCAAAACCTTAAGGGGAAGAAAACCCAGCAAACTTCTATGATATATTGATCAGTCAAACAAGTACAATGAACTTACAAGACTCTTTTTAGAAATAGCACTAAGACAATAGTTCTTACTGCTGTTACAGAACTGTTTTGTTGCTGCTTGTTGGCAGCCCCAAATCTGGCCTTAAGGCTGTCTCAGAATAGGCCTCGGAAGCTGTCCAGAATAGGCCTTAGAACAGAGTACAATTGCTGTCGAGAACACTCTTTATTTGCTGTCCAGAACAGCCTCGGAACAGAGTATATTTGCTGCCCTAGAACAGAGTCAAGTTGTTGCTCCAAAATAGAGTTAAAAGYTGCTACAGGATAGAGTAGATGGTTGTCCACCAGAACAGAAATATTCTGTCTCACAACAGAGATATCTTATCTCCTAGATGCTGCCCCTAACTGCTGCCCGGAACAAAGTAAACAGCCTTCAGAAATGAACCTCCTAGTTGCTGCCTATGCTGCTGCTCCCTCCCTCAGAATATATCAGCTGCTACAGAACTGATGTAAAACTCATATGAAAACTGATCTGAAAACTGATGTGAAGACAGAGATGTGAAGAGAGGGTGCCTCCCTCTCTTTATATAGGATAGAGTCTAGGTTAGGTAGCTTTAGGTTAGGGTCACCCCCTAGGCTAGGATAGGATAGGATTTAGGTTAGGACAGCTTGGTTAGGGCCGACCTAGGCTGACCTCGAAAGGGGGCAGCTTCAGGAGGGCGGTTTAGGAAGAGGGCAGCTAAGAAGAGGGTTGCTTGGAGGGCTACTTAGAGGGCTGCTTGGAGGAATAATATCCTCTGCAGCTGCTTTAAATTTAACAAGGAGCACTTTTTTTGACCTCGAACACGCTCTTGGAAAAATATTTTCAAATGGATTCAATCTGGGAGAGCACTCTCAAAAGTGCTTCACACGTGCTCTCCCCTAAAGGACAATTCAAATGCAGGGCCGTGAGGGAGGCGTTCGATGTAACCCTCTTTCATCAACATACATACGTACATACATAAATATATATACTGTCAATTTGCCAATGCTTTTGAGCAAGCCTACAAAGAATATAAAAAAAAAAAAAGGAAAAACCTTGGAGTACTGCTTTGACTTGTCTTCCATGGATTCAGTTTGGCCAATTTTCAGACTTAATTTTTAAACTGGCAAAGAAGAGCCTTGAAAAAGAATTAAACTTTGTAAAGCTTGATTACCACAAGTAAAGTTTGCCCGCTGCACTTTTGCTAAAATACTAGTAAAACACTAGTAAATAGCTTAAGTATACCAAGTTAAACATGTAATCACTAAAATACTAGATCATGGTAAAACATTGTAAATAGCTTATTAAGTATACCAGGTTAAAGTTGTAATCTGAAATGTCCATTAACCTATGAGGTCTTCAAGGATGATAAACAGACAGTGATCCATTTGTGCATTCAATTTCTGGAGTTGAAAACTGAAAGGCTCACCGAGAAAAAGAATATAAAATAATAAACATGACTTTTGAACTTGTTTGAGGATAAAGAATTGACATTAATCAGTAAAATTTGTGACAATCGTTTATGATGGAATACTGTTTGACAACACCCAAACCCAATCAAAAGCAATTCACCTGAAAAAGCAGAGTAAATTTATTAAACTTGTTTGGCACAAGGAAAAGCTTGGCAAGCCTACTCGAGTGGTAAATCAAGTAAGCTTTCTTCACAGAGACCTGGGTTCAATTCCCACAAGAATATGTTGC
>JASDQU010688909.1:0-10540 GCA_032191745.1 Picea mariana
TTATCTAGATATTTTGGGAAAATATTAAAATAAAACTAAATATAAATGACTTGCATTAAACAATAATAAATAAAATAAAAAGTCTTTATTCTCATGCTAGATAATAAATTTTATTTGATAATTTTCCCCAAAATGTACATAACACCCCACCATGCTCAGTTAATTCATCACACCCACCATCTATCAAAGTCAAGAAGGTATTTAATGCTTCTAGATATTTGTATGCAATATAATTTACATATTCATCAAACATTCAATTAAATAGTTAATAATTTACTTTAATAATTAATACATTAATTACTTATACTAGTGTACATGGGTTGGGTATGTGTGCGTAGCTAGCGGACACATATTTCATGCATGTACTAACGATAAACAATCATTGCCTCTAGTGCATAGTTCCTATATGATCACCAAGACATGTAGGACAACAGATCAAGTAATGCATCATTTAATAATCTTAACGAACTAAATTACACCAATTCATCAATAACTCATTGTCACACTTAAAATATCATTAGGAAATCAAAGAGGGTTTTAAACATGGTAGGAACCAAGTGAGTAAACAATAGTGGCATCTCTAATCCCCAATCAGTATTCTCAACTAACATCGAAGCATCCTTCGTTCCTAACCTACTTCCATCTTCCATCCTATCCTTTCCTCTGTTGGAATAACATGGAGCGTCAACTATATTGACCTAACTCCAGATAGAACCCATAAGCGGAAGTGTCATACATCTCGACCAAGATTCCCCAACAGGCAACTAGCAATCACCATCACACATCTAGGGGAGCGTGACTTCACACAACCCTCCCACGACTCTAGGTTTGGGAGGATAAATGGTGGGCAATACCTACACCCCTCCTTATAGAACTAGGGTCAACACCCTATATCGAGCCATACTGTGCAACTACTATTCTTAGAGTCACATCATCAAACAATCACTCTGGGCAAGTTTTGCGTCTTGTCAAAACCACACTCACCACAAATCATAACAATATTTCGAATCATAAATTAAATAATAAGTACAACATATAGCATATACTATCTTCTTGATGTCTACGACATCCAAGTCACCTCAACACTATAGTCATTTGGCTATTGCATAGCTCATTAACCTGTAAGTTAATCCACCAATAAATCATATCTATGCATATACATAATAATTTCATATAAGGATCCATATTTGTATTGACGTTCAATTTAAGAAATGCATGTTTATTTTTATCATGTCTGGTATCTATTATGCATTCATATCATAACTTGAACTAGTATCCACGTACCTAAATTCCACATTTTAACTTGCATGTATAAACAAACCAAAAAGCTATCATCATCACGGGTATATAACAATGAAAATAATATCATGCAACATAAAAATATGTACATATCTCAAATATCTATCTCAATCTAACTGAGCCCAAACAAATGTTAAGAATTGAATCACTAAGATCATTAAACAATCAATCTTCTAACTCCCTAAAGGTCAAGATATGGGGCGTTACATACACCCACCCTTCAAGAAACTTCGTCCCGAAGTTATAATGATTCAAAATATGAGGAGAATTTATGACATGACTTTTATGTGTCTTTCCTGATAGAAAACCTTATGCTATATTGGTCCCATTGGACCTTCACTTGATTAAAATGTGTTGAATATATTAATATCTTGATTGCACTACCCCTATTTGGTAGGCACCTTATTGTGTCCCAACTCTATTTTATTACCACTTGTAATTTAATTAATGAAAATAAACTCTTCTCGTATAGATTTATTTTTCCTTAGTTCCATATTTAAATTATAGTGTACTAGTTTGACCACCATTTGAACCTTATCTCATCATTGGTTCTCTAGTTAAGTGAATATTATATTGAGTTCGGCATAATTTGCATTAAGTCATACATACAATTCCGCTTGAGATATAATGATAATTATAGACAAGCATTTGTCGACTTTGATCATCACTCTAGCTTGACAATACATATTCCATCACTCATGAGATTGACCCACCAAAATTTTCCATGCTTACAAGTATTGACTAAGATACTGCTAATTGATGGTCATGTGATGTTGTTACTTCATAGTTTGTTTTTCCGTTGTCCTTAATATCTCTCTTTTCTTTAAGTTATATAAATTATATCTCAAACAAGTTAATTGTCTAGTATAGGATTCTCTTCATCACGGTCGAGGAAATCCTGTTTTCTATCATCAATTCACTATTACAAACATGCCAATACATAAAGAGCATCGTTTTGACATGTGGGTTAGTGAACATTTTATATCAATAATAAATTTACTACAAGAGTTCATTCCAAAATATTTAGTCATTTGTCCTTGAGGTCTTCTCTTCTCAACATTATACTTCTTACATCTCAAAATTGTATCCTCTATACCTACATAGTACTTACCAACTTTGGTATCTAGCTATTTTCTTGTCCATTTCTAGCACTTTCAAGTTCTTTCCCCTACCATGAAAGACATTTTTAACAATGGGAAGCATGTGTTCATCATTCCTCATATAGATTTATTTATTTGCTTATTTATTTTCAAACATAGTTTCTTCATAGGGAAAATCCTTGTTAGTCAACAAGTAGTTGCTAGAACAATTAATGCATTTCAAGGTGTGAGTCCCCATTTACACACCTCACCCCTCCATGGCACTCCAATGGAATTTCTACTACCAAATAAATTTATGGGTGAAAGTGATGGCATTTTCCTCAAGAATGCCCCCTTTTCTCAAAGTGTTCTTTCATTCATTTTTCTTAGTCAACTTGTGTTATCTAAGGTACTTGTCACTTGTTATACTAAAGTTACCAATCCTTCACAAGATATAGATGAACTCCACTACTTTAGTATGATTAAGTCAAATCAATAATTAAACATGATTAGACCTAACATCACATTGGTCGATAGAAACTGGTCGATATACCCCATCACACATTATGATATAAATAAAAATAATGTCATGATATTTCATTTATCATTCCAAACTCAAGTTCTAGGTTCACAACATAAGCCCACTTACAGTATACCATATGACCACACTAACCTAGGTAATTGATTAAAAATAATCCATAACTTCTATGGTGGTAGACTTGGCACTACACCTTCTTTAGGGTCAAGACCTTCTCACTCACACTTAAGTGTAGAAGCAACCCAAGTGCATAAGCTAGCAAAACTTTCAATTGCACACCACATCAAATTCTCCACTAATTATATAGTATTTTCTAGCCAATCGTAAATGGTTACATGACCCTCCCTCTATGGAGAATAAGTATCACCAGAAAGTCATATTCTCATACACAAAACATATAATACACAAGAATTAAGAGTAGAACACGTCATTAGTTGTTTTTGATAATCATAAATATTATGGAGACCTTAAAACTCATTGACCTGCCCATGAAACCAACCTCTTGCTAACTTGTAAGTGGTAAATGTCTTTCTTGTAACATTGATGTGTCCTTCACTCTTAACATTACTAACTAGATTCTAACAATTCATGTGCATATGGCTTTTCAACAATCAACTCAGGATTGACAGAAATATCATCATCTTGTAAATACAACAACTGCAACTCTATATGCTTCTCTTTCTAGCGTACAAACTCTATTCTTATCTTAGGCNTAAATATTATGGAGACCTTAAAACTCATTGACCTGCCCATGAAACCAACCTCTTGCTAACTTGTAAGTGGTAAATGTCTTTCTTGTAACATTGATGTGTCCTTCACTCTTAACATTACTAACTAGATTCTAACAATTCACGTGCATATGGCTTTTCAACAATCAACTCAGGATTGACAGAAATATCATCATCTTGTAAATACAACAACTGCAACTCTATATGCTTCTCTTTCTAGCGTACAAACTCTATTCTTATCTTAGGCAACTTCCAGATTTTTAAAAGACAGCTATAGGACCCACATCCTCTATATACCCACAATTATAATTCCAAGGAAAATACTTCAACTCATGATAACTACTTACACATTCCAGCTTTTGGATGACCGATAGAGGGCAAGGGAATTTAAATCCCTATTCAAAATTCCAAGTTGTGACCGATGAATCGTATTTGTCTATTGAATTCACTCTGTTGGTGTATCTCACAGTTTCAAAGCAAGTTCGACCTGTTCTCTATCTATAGGTGTCATGATGTGTATTAGTTATGCAGACCAACAATTCAAGAGGCAGTGAAGACCAACAATCCGAAAAATAAATATAGTAAACCCTTATCTCTCAAGAGTGAGAGCTCTGCACCTACTACCATTCCATCTCTAATTTAGTCTTAGAGTGATGAAATGGATGGGCATTCAAGCCATCACGATTTGGACAATCCCACAACAGATCAAAACAAATACACATTAAGACTGGGTCTCGAAATGGATCTCTTTTCCCAGAGGTATCTAATCTTCTTTGCAACGTGTTTACATACTCTTTCAGGTCTCCACATGGATCCTTGATTAACAGAGTTTAGTTACTCTGCACATAAATGGCGACTTCCTTCAACACCTTGACCGTTCGCCAATACTTCACCATATTGCCAATGTAGAGTTTTGGCAAAATTCCCACAAATCGAATCCACAGTTCGATATACCTCACAAGCTTTCATCCAGTACTAAGACATCCAATTCATAACGAGACAAAAAGATCTTAGTGCTCAAAAAGACATTTTAAAAACCCCTTCACATAAATCACATATTCCTGTAGCTATTTATTGCTGGAAAATCAACCAACCATCAAAACCTCTGCAGTCCTATTCTATTACAGGAATTACATATAATTTCCAGAGTAAACGATTATATGCTCATTCAGTTTGCCATTCACACTAAACATAGATATATTCATGTCAATGAGCCTCTTCCTCATTCTTCAGGGTTAGAATCACACAAAACCCCTAATTCATGTAGAGTTGATGAATACATGAATTAACCTTTTAATTCACCTGTAAATACACACAGAGAATCTTACCATATGCACAGAAAACCTAAAGTGTCTCTCATCCATGCAAAAGATCTATGAGAGATCAATATCCAAATCTATCATTAGTCCATACTTCATGCAAATACTGAAACTCTTCCAATTCATCCTCAGATTTCAGTCAAAGACAATACGAATGGCATGAAATTCTATTTCATTCAATAACTCTGTACATACACCATTACTCAGATATTCACTTCTCTATTGGCCTGATCTAACAGTATTTGGCCAACCTCTAACTTGATTTACATTAGTTTGGTCTCTTCCTCTCTATTCACAGACATAGAGTCTATATACAATTTAGGAACAAATAGAATGTTGTTTAGATCCACATAACTTGTTGACTGATCCTAAAATCACTCCAACTATCCCTAAGGTCTCTAAGATCTTCCATATCAAAACAACTCATCCCTATCCATAGTTCTTCTAGAACTATGACTCATTCTCTAGAATAAATAAAGAAATCATTTACATTAAGGAATTTAAATTCCTCCTCAAATGTCGAGACCCTTCCTCTGGAGTTTTGTCTCCAAAAGTTTGATGGTATTGTTAGATCAACAAATCAAGAAACGCAAGCGATACGATGTCACAGATCCGCAGGCTTCTATGGATTCTCCCACCGTGGAAGCGCAGCAGCAACAGGCGGTGTTCTCGGAGGACAAGAAGGCGCGAAAGAGAAGAAACAAAGAAGAAATCGGCCACCTCTACAATTCTTACAGGAGGATTAAGTTCTGCCTCTCTCATAAAGATTCTCATCTCATGCCAGACCTCAAACATGCCTATTTAGCTATGCTTAAAGTGTCAAATGGTGAAATATCTTGCTATTGAGGGCTGTGTGAAGTCAACTAGGTTCTCTACCGCTGCTGATGCCTCTACTGTGTTCGGGCCCACATCACAACAAAGGGAGTAGTCAATTGAACCGCCTCACCTCACACTCCGTCTATGCGTGTGGGTAGATCGGAATTGGAAAAGCAAGATGGGACGGGGCGAGTTCCTAGATATGCATTGGGATCATATGGTGGGGAAATGAGGAGGATTGAAAACTATCCATGTGTCCTAGATGTATCCACTGTAAACAAGCCATAACCTCCCCTTTAAGGAGACACACTGACTGGCAGGCCGTGAAAAAGTAGTTGTCACTTTTGGATTTTTATTTTTTTTAGAGTAGTGACAGAAAAATGGAAAGAGCAATGCCCGTGCTCCATAATTTCTTCTTTCCACCTGATTTACTCGACCTTTTTGATAGTCCTGTATTTGGTGAAGATTATAACAATGGTTTCAATGATGATTTCAAGCCCCCCCCCTTTTTTTTTTGGGTGGTAATGACTCAGTGAATTCATTTCAACCGAGAGCTCACATTTCCTCTCGGCGTGTACAACTAGCTTTCTTGATTACGTGYCCTCCTTACAACTCTCAACAGCATCGGTCATGCCATGGCCCGATTCAGTGAATCAAGTCGAGCCATAGCTCTCTGTAACTTTTTTTTTTATCTAATCTATTAATCTTTTTTTTTTTTTTCTATTTTTTTGTGTTTCTGTTATGTTTCTTTGCCCTCTGGTTTTGAACTTCAATTGTGTTGTTGCTGCCTTGTTTTAAAAGTGAATCCAAGGTAATAATAAAATTGCCAGTTACCCCGAATTCATCCTCATCAATCTCAATTTGAGGTCTTCGTTGTATCTATACTTGGATCTCAGTGTTAACAATTTCTCTTCTTCAACCCTTGAAAGGGCGACGATGAAGATCGGAAGGGTGGATTCAATAGGAAACAAATCCTTGATGATAGATCTCGTGATTGGAAATAAATCTCTCCTCTCAACATGTGGGTTATGTAAAATGTGGCCTAGGAAGATTTTCCTGGATAATAAGACACTTTGGTTTCGTTCGATGGTTATGTTAGGTTCTCATTAATTTTCCTTGACCTCTGGAATGAATGACAACACCCATATTGAGACTCTCCCACAAGATACATTGCATGTGAATTTCGTACATGGGTCTTATCAGGTAAGTCACTCACCTTTGGTTTCCTTTTGACAGTCCTATGGTGATCACTCAATTTTTTTTAATGGAATTGAAGCTTGCTTGGAGGAATCCTACATGTCTACATTTCCCATGCGTAATAACACTATAAAATCTCGCATGCTAGGTAGACATTTGATTGATTCGCTTAGCCCTTTTTTCAACCAGTCTAGAAAATACTAGAAATAGGAGTTGCATAGTTCTTTTACTTCCTTTTTGCTTGCATAATTTAGATGTTTTCTTCCAGTTTTGCTTGTGTAGAGTAGATTTCGGCTTGTCTTGGTTTCTTGAATAAAATCCACCAGCTATTATTAGTTTATTTTTCATATCACGATGGCTTACTTTAGTATTACTTTCTTTTTGCATGAAATATTTCTTATTTTCATTTGTTTCCTTTCATTTTGTTGTTTAAATGAAAKATTGGATTAACTTTGGTTTTCATTCATCTTCATGAGGAAACCATGCGCAAAAACCTTTGAGAAAGTTCCACTGAAAGATTCATCCACTMTAGTAGCATTCACTCTAACATTGACAACTGGAAAAMTTATGACCCTGATCTGCTAAAAAAACATACGATGTAGAATACTTTGCATTCTGGGGAAGGTGGAAAATTGGTTGGAGGAATCCTTGCTGAAATATTTCCACTGAACGAACTGGAGCTCCTTTGATGATTGCATTGGAGAAATGTCACTAAGGCCTTGGGAAGGAATCATATAATATGTTTATGGATTTACTGTTCATAATCCACAATGGTTGTGTGTTGGGTTCATTTTGTCACTTGGGTGAGAAAAAAGAGGTCCTTTAACTATCTAGTTAGGCTATCAAGACAACACATCAGTTTGTTAGTTGATTAGTGGCTCAACTAAATAGAAAACATGAATTTAATAACAAGGAAACAAAACTAAATTAAGCATGTAACAAATAAAATAGATGCAAGAAAGGGACACAAGGAACAACTACCGAATGAGACCAATCTTTGAATTGATAACACCTTAGAGAAATATGGGAACTTATGAGTCCCATCTTTCTCCTTGGGAAGGCTCTTGAGTCCCAAAATACAAATTTTTCTCTCTTCTAACAATGGATAAAAATGAAAATACTATGGTGAAGAATTGATGGTTGAACTTCTCAAGAGGAGAGAGGCACAACCCTTGCTATGAATGCTCAAAGAGTTATAGGAGAAAGATGGCTTCTCAATGATAAATTGAACAACATAACAATACTCAAATTGCTTCTTCTTTTTTGCATACAATGGCCCTTTATTTATATGACGATGGACATATTTTTCCCAACTAGTTTCAAATGTGAATAGGAGGCCCTTGGAGGTACCTCCCATCCTTTTCAGTGATCCCAAGRTGAAAGTTGGGGGCGATTTTGGGTATGGGGGAGATCCACTCCATCCCAAAAGTGGTTGAGGCCCGAACAAAATMATTAATGCACCGTTTCTGTATCCATGTGGGTTTTCTATMTGTCATTCGTGTAGTCCACACAGTGTGCACATTATATGCCTTTTAGACCGCGCGAATTTGCACRCACTGAAAGTGTTGAATACACATAGCATTTCAGAACCACTTTTTCTTAGTTTTGTGCTTATCTTTCCAAACTGAGGGTAATCCTTCCATAATTACTGGTAGTATGTTGTGCTTGTGCTTATTGTTTCTTCATCCATTGTMTATGTTTGTGGTGAGCAATTTTTCGGTAATAACAGATGCCCCTTGATGTGTGAGGTTAGGAACATACATATAGCCGAAATACATCATCGTTTCTTTTGTTGATAACGTCATTGTGTAGAAGTGCGAGAGAAATTTGTAATGAGGGACGATGAGAGAAATCCATCGGAGACAAAGGGGACAAAAGTATCTATAGCTGGTATTCTACAAAATATAATTTTTTTTACAAATGAGGCGGGCATGCCCCATGCTCGTGT
The DNA here is from genome assembly GCA_032191745.1 of Picea mariana. Classification (NCBI taxonomy): domain Eukaryota; kingdom Viridiplantae; phylum Streptophyta; class Pinopsida; order Pinales; family Pinaceae; genus Picea; species Picea mariana. The sequence goes on from JASDQU010688909.1 coordinate 8,925, forward strand.
CATGAAACAATAAAAGGGAGAATAGTAACTGAAACTGCTGGCGAAGTAGGGATCTCTTGAGCCCTCGGGGGCATTAAAAACAATAGATGATGATTATGATGATAGAACTGGCTTTGAATCGAGTGGTGGATGACTTGAAGGCATTGATGGCCTAAAAAATTCAAAGGTCTTTGATTTCTACTGAAAAATGCAACGGTCGCAAAGGAAGATCCACTGTAACATGAAACTGCATTGGAGTCAAATGTCATGGGGATCAACGACATCAGAGAGAAATGAGGCCTCTCTCTGTGTCATCTGAGTCTACTCATTTTCAATGGAATGAGAGCCAAGAAACTGCCACCTTTCTGGGAATTTGTTGATGTCGACATGAAAGGTGATGCGATGACAAGCAAAGGGATTATTGATATTCGGTTGATCAAAATGGTGTCAGAAACTGTACTGGTGAAGGTGCATGGGATGATAATCATGAATGATATATGGAATATAAGGAATTCAATAACTTCCCTTGGTTGGGGGGTGATGATGGGTGGCAACAACCATAAAACATGATCTGGTATCATAGGGACGACCAGATATGGGGTAAAACTGTGTTGAGTGGGGGAAACGACAAGGAGATGTAACATAGGTTAAAATATAGTACATGGGTGTATGCAATGGTCATAATTTTGGCCAAGGTACAAATATCTTGCAGAGGTAACAGGGAAAGTAAAAATTCCCCAACCAAGGGAGACATGGGTTGTTGTGTGCCAAGGAAAAATGTCATCGGTTGCGACGACCAAAATCTATTGTACTTGCTGAAATTGAAAGATGCTTTATACAATTAATGAATGAATAAATAATGGGGTTGAAAGTACATGTATAGAAATGAGTGCCCCAGTGAAGTATGGCTTGGATGACATAGGGCACAAGTAGATATTAGTGGAGGGTGGGGGGCTCATTGGTTAGTTTTTGTACCAGGTAGATGAATGGAGGATGAAATTGAGGATGGGAAATTGATGTTGGGTGATCTGGAGGGTTAATGATAATGCGAAGGTGCATTTAATGTAACCAAAAGCATAATGTGGGAGTCCATAATGGGGTGGTTAGCATGATGATGAGGAATAAGTATGAGATTCTCTCTCTGGGGTGTAACACTACCAGGACTCCCGAGCCTAATGGATAGAACAACGTGAGTGTCAATATGCCAAGGGGTAAATAGATGTGGGAAAACTCATGGAGGTGAGAGTGCTACTGGATGACAGAACTTGAATGAAATGGAGGTGTTGGTACCATAGAGATGGGTGTGGGGATCCTGAGGATAAATGTCAGGGGGTATGATTGGAGAATGCAACTGTGAACAAAGGGTTGAATTTTATGCTAGTTTGGAATATATACTTGGAGAAGCCAAGGGAGTCCATAACTGAAGGCTTGAAGGGGGCCACTGATGAGGACCTTCACATTCAAACCAAATACCCGACATGAAACATATATGAAAATAAAACATATATAACAACAATTGCTTGATAACGAAATGTGGGAAGGGGATGTGTGCATGTGCCTGGGGTTCCAAAAGGGGTCCCTGGGGCTCTAGAATGAAATGAGTATATGAGAGTACCATTGTGAAGGTGAGGGAGTTT
>JASDQU010688909.1:10798-24454 GCA_032191745.1 Picea mariana
TCATTTTTAGGAAGTAGGACTATGTAAGAGATATTGGGATCTCCATGCATATGTGTGCAGACATAATTGATATATCCATGCATAGTGTGTGACTGTATCGACTGCTTGAGCACACATGTGCATGACGATATGAGTTTCAACCGTGAGATCCAAGTTGGGGATTAGGTGCAACTATAAAAATAACGGTTGCACTGATGTGTGCAGTTGTTGGAAGGAAAATTATGCACATATGGGTGTCTATTATATGAAACACAACACATATGTGCACGACTATCTAGGTTTCATTTGCATGGTTGAAAGAAGACTATTAAGTGAACAACTGTGTAGATGTGCACTATTGTTAGCCAAAACTTCATGCAGAAGTGCACAACTGTTAAGAAAAAAAATGCGTAGGAGTGCACGATTGTTTAGGGAATAGTCGGGCGAGAAAAAATGGTTTTCTTTGGTTGGATTTGGTAAGTTGTTCTAAATGAGGAAACTAATATAGACTTGTTGGATTATATGCAGGTTGTTGATTAGTGTGAGAGGATGTCAATGCAGAGATGTGAGAGAGACTGACATTCTCTGCGGAGGATGGTGGGGGATGATGCCCGCATCAGAAGACATCTATCCCGAGCCGAGTTGTTGACCTTTTTTGACTGTGTGTTGATCCGATCACAAGAGGTTCTTTTGGACTTCATTGTATGGATGTGGTATCCCGACCAACAAGTTTTTGTCGTGCAGGGGAAGGAGATCTGTATCTCCACAGAGATTGATATATATTTTCTGACGGGAGTCCTTTTTCGGAGAGCGGAGTTCGAAACACAACCCAAGATCTCTGCAGGGGTGAGTGTGGAAAATCTAGCCAACCACTCCTGTTTGGGGACAATGATGATGAGTGGTGGTTCACTGAGTATATCCGTTATTGACTCTATTGAGATGCAAGTTTTTTGTGTGATGGTGGTATGGGTGTACGGGTGTACGGGTCCTTGGGGACCCAACACATCTTAGGTGCTCAAATGGTGATCACCGATCAGACGATGGGGGGATGGATGTTTTCTTGGGCTCGCGTGATGTATGAGTGTATGGTAGACTAATTAGATAGGTGTGTGGTGGCGAGNTATTGAGATGCAAGTTTTTTGTGCGATGGTGGTATGGGTGTACGGGTGTACGGGTCCTTGGGGACCCAACACATCTTAGGTGCTCAAATGGTGATCACCGATCAGACGATGGGGGGATGGATGTTTTCTTGGGCTCGCGTGATGTATGAGTGTATGGTAGACTAATTAGATAGGTGTGTGGTGGCGAGGGGCAATGAGTTCACCTTTGGATCCATCTTATGTGCTTTCATTTTTGAGCGGGTGGTCCTGATACACCCATAGGCGATTTTGGATCCGCTTGGGGTGCGTGAGACTAGGTTGGTGAGGCAGGCACATTGTTGACATGCCAAGGAGGTGGTCATGTGGGACAATATTTTATGACCTTGTTTGGACGGGTCTGGTGGCAGACTCCATAGGTTTTCTATGACTTCCTGTATCATAGGATTGATTTCCGACAACACCTTGATATGCGCTTGCCACTAGGTGAGGAGTGGGGTGGCAGAGATGAGCATTTTGTACTTTCACATATTTTCATATGCTTTTATTTGATATTCTTGTATATCCTGAGTACTGATGCATATTTTGTGTTTTGGATATGCAGTTGTGGGGCTRAGAGGCGGACCCAGCTCAGGGCTTAGAGGATGAGAGGGATGTAGAGGGGCGGGTGAGGAGGCACCGTCGATATGCCAATCCTAGGGTAGGTCCATCCCATGCAACAATGGTGAGTCCAACAACTAGGCATGGTAGAGAGAAGGAGGGCGCTCAAGATCGAGAGATGGAGGAGTTGCGGTGATGGGTTGAGGTCATACTGGAAGGGGTTTCAGAGGACCCATGGCCGCGGATTTAGGATGAGGGAGTCCTGGAGCAGTGCATTGGTGAGGATCCGCATTAGCGGTCCTTGGTGTGACGTGCAACAATAGTAGGGGCCGCTATGACTGGGGGGATCCCTACGAGAGATATGCCCCCTGAGGGGACTCCCTGGATGGAAGGGATGTACCTCAGTTAGGGTCACCCTAGATGATAGGGAGACATGTTACAGGCGGAGCCTAATTTTGTACAATTGTATAGGAGTTTGTAAAATCCCATTTTGTATAAACTGATTGATTGAGAGGGCCTAGCCAATGGAGCTAAGGCATGTTGTATTTTTGTATCACACACATCTTTTGACACTTATGATATATATATGAGTAGATCACTTGGTTATGTTTGTGCATTTGATGTTTTAATGATATGGTTGGTGCACTTGTTTTTATTAGATGATGGATGTGAAGTGTATGTTTAATGTGATAAATGCCAATTTAGTAGTTGATTTTCCATGTGATCTTCTATTTGATTGAGGTTTCTAGAAATATAAGTAATTGTGATGGACTCAAAATTTTGTAGCAGGAGTTTGACTTGCAGGTACATGCAATAAAGACATAGATCTTGGACATGATACACGTTGTTGAGTTGAGAATCTAGGAGAACTCTAAGGTGACGAATATGAAGGTGACTAGCCTCGGAGAGGAGACCAATAACGATGACATATTCTTCCTGGTTATTGGTGGCATGACCGAGGCATATGATGTTGGTATGGAGCAACACATGGTTAGGGGTGTAAATGGCCCAAGTTACCGAAGTGAGATTCTGGGTCCAACGAATGGCTTCGTCCATGTACCTGATGTGGTAAGTGAATGAAGAATTTGTTTGTTGAAAACAAGGACACTGAATTAGGATTTTATAGTGAGAGAGTTAAATCCATAAAACAAAGGATAAAAAATAACTAGGAAAGAAAGAAATTTTAAGGTAAGGTGGTTACGCTCATGGGTAAAATTTATTCAAGTATAACCCATTGACTAGGTCCTTGAGGGTATCCCCTTATGGGTAAGTCAGAATGTAGGCTCTTTTAGTGAGGCAATAACGGATTACATAGGGTCCCTGCCAAAGGGATTCAAATTTTCCGTGGCCCAGGGTATCGTGAGAAATATCGTAGGAAAACACAAGGTTGCCTTCAATGAAATATCGAAGGTTGACTTGATGGTCAAAGGTGGCTTTAGACTGCTTCTTGGCTGCTTTATTTTTTTGTAATGAGGCCCACCAATCTTCATCGAGGTATTCGAGGGAGAAAAATTGTTGCTCAAGCGACAATGTGTTTGGTAGGAGTTTTATCACAGTGAACGATGTTGGGATTTCACACTCAATGTGGAGTACAGATTCGATGCTGTGGACTAGATGAAAGTGTGTGAAACCGGTGGTCATTTTGACAACTGTCTGATATGCCCATAAGGCCAAGAAAAACATATGATGCCAATTTGTCTTGTGTTTTTCAACTGTGTGTTGAATCATAGTTTTGAGAACTTTGTTGACAAGCTCGACTTGTCCATTAGATTATGGGTAATAGGGTGAGGCGAATTCATGGGTGAATCCCAATTTGCTATATAGCTCTGAGAAGAATTCATTTTCAAAGTGATTTCCATGCTCGAAGATTAGTTGGAGGGGGACCTCGAAGCGAGAGATGACATGGTTGAATAAAAAATGTGTTGCTATGTTGGCTGTATTGTTGAATGTGGGCATGGATTCAACCCATTTGGTGAAGTAGTCAACAACGACTACAATGTACTTGTGTCCATTACTATATGGAGGGTTACATGTCATTAAATCGATGTCCCATTTATAGAAGGGGTTGGGTGTGATGACTGGGTGCAAGAGGGCATGATGTGCTTGAGCCTTATGTGAATATAAATGACATTGTCAAATTGCTTAACTATTTGTATGCAGTCATGAAACAATGTGGGCCAAAAATAACCCACCCGAATGATCTTTTGTGACATGGACATGCTAGATAAGTGATCTCCGCATGATCCACTATGGAAATCATTCAAAATTATCTCAGACTCTTCCAGGGTGAGGCATCATCAAAGGATCATGTCGACGCATCTATGATAGAGAACGTCTCCTATGAGGAGGTACCGTGAGGCTTGGTTTCGAATACGACGACGGTCGTCTCGAGAAAGGTGGGGACTTAATTTTTGAGTTCAGAGATAGACCAAAATATCGTCGTACCATGGGTCTATTGATGATATGAGAAATAAATGCTCATTAGGGAAATCCTCATTGATCGGGGAGTCTGCAGAGTTAGATGGAAAGTCTACGAGGACAAGGGATTTTTTTCTCTTTGGGGTTGTAAAATCTAGGTCGTAATCTTGGAGAATGACGATCCAACGAGCGAATTTTCCATTGATCTGGCGGCAAATCAAGAGGTAATGCATGGGGTTGGAATCTACGACTACTTTGTTGGTACGAAGTACGATATAGTGGTGCAGATTTTGAACTATTGGGATGACTATTAGGGCTAACTTCTCCTCATTATTGTATTTGAGAGGTTTCCCAAAAAGGTTATTTCTGATGCAGTATATAAGATGTTCGCATTTATCATCGTCAACCTGGATGAAGACTCCAATGATGGAATCCTATGAGGGAGATAGATAGAGTATGTAATCCTTGTCATAGTCTGGGGGAATGATTAAGGGGGATTTGTTGAGTCCATCTTTGAGTGAGTCAAAGGTAGCTTGGGCATGGTGATCCCAGTGAAACGAGATATCACGACAGAGTAATTGTAGGAAGCCATGGGCGCAAATGGCATAGTCAGGAATGAATCATCGCAAGAAATTGGCTTTTCCTTTGAGGATATGAAAGTAGCGTAAGTTCTTGGGAGGGGGAATTTCATTGATTTCCTGAACTTTAAGGGGGTCTACAATGATTCCTTGTTGGGAAAAAATGAAGCCCAACATGCGGCCTGCGGTGACGCAGAAGACACATTTAAGTGGGTTGAGTCGAATGTTGTATCTTTGATAGCGTTCAAAGATGATATGTAGATCCTCTATGTGTCGGGAACATTTCTTGGACTGAGCTATAAGGTTGTCTAAGTAGGAAAGAATGTTGTGAGAGAGATCATGGAAGGCATATGTCATTGCGCATTGGAAAGTCACCCCAACGTTTTTGAGTCCGAAGGGCATGACGCAATAGGAAAAGGTACCCCAGGGGGTTCTGAAGGCAGTTTTGTATTGATCCGGATGGTAGATTTGGATCTGGTTATAGCTGAAAAATCCATCCATGAGAGAGAGGACTTCATGACTGACTAATGCATCGATGACTTGATCGATGAAGGGGGTAGGGAAGTTTTCTTTGGGACAAGATTCGTTGAGGTCACAGAAGTTTGTGAAAAATTGAATGGTGCCCTACTTTTTATTGATAGAGACATGATTGGGTTCCCATGATGTGTATGCAATGGGGTATATGAAGTCAGTTGTACGTAGTTTGTCGATCTCAAATTTAATCTCCATGGCTTTGGAAGAGTGGAGGGGGTGTTGCTTTTGGTGAACGAGGGCAATGTCTAGCCAAGTGTCAATGTGATGTTCAACAATGGCTAGTTCTAACCCTGGCATTTTGGTCTAAGACCAGGAAAACACATTTTGATATTCCTAGAAGAGGGCTTTATATGCTACATTTTCCTCTCGGGAGCATGCTTCCCCCAAGGTAATTTATTCTACGACATTGGGTTTGACCGAGATGCCAATCTTGATAGTGGGTGTGAGATTGGCCATATTACCTTCTTCAAATGCATCAGGCACGGGTATTGGATTTTTGAACCAGTATACATGGAGGAAGGGGAAAAAATATTTAGCTTTGATGGTAATGACAAGGGCGTCTATAGGTGGTTGAAATCCGTTGTGTGCCAGGAAGAGGGATCGATGATGAAAAACATCCCATGGGTAATCGGGGGTGCATAAGACCTCTAAAATGTCTTCATCAAACTGAAAGGTGATGGAGTACAGGGAGTCTGTAACAAGCGAGAGTGGGGTGTCTAGATTCATGTGGGTAGTTGGTCGAGGTTGGATATTGTCATTCGTCCCTGAGGTAGATTGACCTACGTGAGAGGAATAGGAACTGTTGGTAGATTTCATGAACCAAATATCAATATACGAATTGGACGTATAATGTTATGGAGGAGGGGGAATCTCGTAAATTGGTGTTGCAAGGGAGTTTGGAGGATTGGATGGGAAGTCTATGCCTCGTGGTGGAATAGATATGGTAAGTGGATTTGAAGGAAAAAGGTTTGGTCATGGAGGGGGAATATCATAATTGTTGGGGTGAGGATTGTACACAATTTGATCCATCTGGGTGTGTACAGGTTGTGTAATGGGTGGGATGGAATCCCTCCAGTGTGTGTGTCCCTCAATGATGAGTGGGAATTGATATGCATAATGATCCATCTGGTGGCATAATGCGCAAGGGCATCTCATGCGCTTGTTTAACGATGTAGAAATATAGTGAATGTCAATAATGGTTGATACAAAGGAAGATGTGGGTAGCGTACCACTGCTAGGGTAGTCCTAAATTGAGGAAGGGATGGACAATTGTGCATGTAATGGTTGTGCTAAGAGGAGATCGTACAAGTGTGCCTATTTCTCAAACTAGGAGGTTTGGAGGAGGAAGGTTCCTGCAAAGCCGGTGGAGTTGCAGGTGTGGGTATTAGCGGTGTACTTATGGGTTTTGGAATGAGATTCTGCAACTCGGGTAAAGCAGAGAAGAGATTGATAGGGTGTCCAACGGTGTTCCACAATGCACATGGGGGTGGTATGTGGGGTGGGGAAGGGAGAGAAGGTTCCTTATTTTTGCATGTGCCTCATTGGTTTGTGGAATTGCCCCCTGTTCCAGAGTTAGCATTTYCTGTAGTGGTAGTATTTCCCCTAAATGTGTGACCGGTTGGGTGAGTGGATGGATGGGCCACTTATTGTATTAATGGGATCATGGGTTGCGGTGGAATAGATAAACCTAGTACCATAGCTGGTGGTTATAGATACCATATAGGAATGGCTATGATGATATTTGGTAAGGTGAGGGTAGAAACAACTTGATATGATGTTACTCCTAGGGGGTATTTGGGTGATGGCCCGTGGGACTGTCTTCCAAATGGGGATTTGACCCATGGGTGGTGGACTATCCAATGTTCCATCTTGGGGATTATGTACAGGGAGTTCGTTAGGAAGTATCAGGGTTGGCTGGGAAGGAGTGGATGTGGAGTTTGATGAGACTTCGGTGGATGGGGGGTCAGGTATCTCTACTCCATCGACTGTGACAATGAAAATAGTGGTGGTGGTGGGATTGAGGTGTGGGAAGCCTTGGAATATACTAATCAATGATGGATCCTGAAATAGCCCTAGTCCGATGTCTATGATTGGGACAAGGTCAATGCTCGAGCAGATAAGTGGAAGGATGTTATCAATATGTCATGATTGGTTGGGTTCATGGTGGGTCAATTGATCAATAGTGATGATTTTTCCATTGTGAGGGAAGAGCATGGTGCGAAAGATCGAGGAAGCTACAGATTGCATGACGTACATGTAGCTTCATCCAAAGAGGATATTATAATCCAATTGGGAATCAATGACTTCGATGTCGATGAGAATTGTCTTGCCCCCTAGCTTGACTGGAAATTTTTGATACAGGCCTTTGGGTTGGGATGGTCTACCATCATAAGCTCAAAGAGTGATGGTGGAGGGGATCAACTTAGGCGAACTGAGTTGCTGCCATACTAATTTGGACATGATACATGTAGATGCTCATTCGTCTATGATGTAGCGATGGATGATGATATTCAAGATTTTGACATGAATCTGGAATGCGAATAAGGATGGGATTCGTGGGTCTACTTTGTCTAATTCAAATGTGATCAGATGGGTGTCTGCATGATCTATTGCCCCCAATTGTGAAAGCAATTCCTTTCGTTGGGAATGACATGTTTGAAGGACTTCCATAACTGACATGGAAATGAGTGATTGAGTGAGATCGTCAATAAGACTATAGCTATGGGTTGCCTGTGCATGGGGATTATGCACATTCCTGCGCAAGGATGCACAGGGCATGCAAGTGATGGATTTAGTGTTAGGACACGATATCATCAATGGTTGTCCCCATGGGGGTGTGGGTGTTGGGACCCTTATGGTTGAGTATTAATGACTCCTTGATGTGGGATATGATTTTGTAATACTATCGGTGGTGGTGGTGGTATATAAGTGGGAGGTCCCTGTGGTGGACCTTGGGGTTTAGGTGCCCTTTGGGGGTTTGGGCATCTTTCATACATTTATAATCATCTATTTGGGGGCAATGGTGAGTGTAATGGCCATATTCACCACATAATTCATAAGGGTAGTTTGTTCTAAGATTGTTATTGTGCCCTTGGCATGGTTGTCCATAATTATTTCCCGCTTGAGGATTTGGATTGGGTGGGTGCTGGATGCCTCCAACGTGGGGGTTTTGTTGATGGGGGTTCCCTCCCTATCCCTAGTTACTATTCTTTTATTTCTTTAGGTTATTGTTGGGTTGGTGATGTGGATTGGCCATATTCAACTGTTCAAAAGATTGAACCTGTTGAATAGGGGAAGGTTGGATGAAATTAACCCCTGCTTGGTGTTGTCCATGTGAGGGTACAAAAGGTTGGGGGGGACCTGGGAAGGGATAATATGGGTTACCCTGTGGGGGTCCATATGGGTTGTAAGAAGTGGAGGTGTCTCCATTATTACTAGGTGGATATGGAGTTGTTGGTGTGGGGACCGGTTGTGGGATAGGGATTGGTTGAGGAAGGGTCGTGGGTAGATGTGTACCCATGGTAGGAAGAGATGGGGACATGAATGGTGGGGGGGTTGGTGGGGGAGGGTAATATGAAGCTACCCAATATGGTGGAAGGTATGGATTGGTTCCATATGTAGGTACCTTCTATGCATGTGGTTGAATATGAGCCATGGAGCCAATCAACCCATCAACAACGTGCGATGTTCCAGGTTTGTCTTGGATGAAGGGAAAAGGATGAGGAGCATATGTAAGGAAAATGTATAGGTTCCCTGATTGGGAGTAAATGAGGTCAAATTGTTGTGCCTTAGTGATGGCTTCATCTTCAGTTTGGGGGAGGGATGTAGCCACATCTTTGGAAAGGGTAGGAATGAGCGATTAGAGGAACCAATCGAGCCTTTGTTATGGAGTGGTGTCCTCTTTGCATATGCTTCGACATCTATGCCACTCATGAATATGGTTAGAGATATGAACATCAATGGTTTGTTTGCATTCGAAAAGAATTTCCAAACCAGTGTCATGACAGATAGGGAGTTGAAAAAATGAAAAAAATTCTTTGGCTAGAGACTTGAAGGTTGCATGGGAACCTGAATTCTTGTCTACGTACCATTTGGTTGTGGTTCCAGTGATGGTTCTTTGAAATAACCGTAGAAAAATGAAATATTCCATTATGCTATTGGAAGAACACCACAAGTGGAAGGACATGACATGGTTGGCATGGTCCTCTCCGAATTTTCCTTCAAACTTGGGAATGACTGAAGGTAGTTTTGTGGGCATATTCATCCAAGTAGCATCATGCAATATGGGATCATTTGTCAGTTTGGTTAGATCAGGGATGTTGAGTGAAGCCAAGTAGGGCATGAAGGGGTGGGTCCTGCCATGTTTTGAGAGGAAGTGGTTCCTTGGGAGCTTGTACTTTGTGAGAAATTTTGGGCTCTACCTCGTTGTGGTGGAGGGTTTGTTTGTGGGTTTCTTGGGATATTTATTCCAAGCAAAGTGGATCCTATTAAGCTTGATCCTAGTACCGTATCACTGATTGGTGTATGTGATGGTACTGCTGATGTCTCAGCGAAATTAGGAACACCACCAAAAATGGGGGGTAAGTTTCTCAAACGCCTATAATGGCGGGGATACTGCGGTTCCCCTATGATTCTAGCCTAGAGGTGGGTGTGTGAAAAAATGGTGGTCAAGGAAGATAGGAAAAATTGCTTACAAATTACTTTAAACAATGTATTCATAAAACTACATGTAAACAAGTGGTGAAAATCATACATCAAAACAATGTAAAACGTCGTTTGGGATTTTTGTAACTCCATGTGGGGGAATAAGAATCAAATAACAAATGAACATGTCCTATCCGATGTAACATCCTTCCTCTCAAATAACAATGGACCTCCAAAAAAACACTCGATAGAGGGGCCAACACCCACTTGAGGAGAAGATAGTGAAGGGATGAACAATCAGTTATAATGAGGGGTGAAGGGGGCATATCTAAGAAGTACTGGCGATATTTCCCAACAACCGTTCAAAATCTGATTGAGGTGCGATTTCATCCAAAAACCGCCACCTTCGGTAGATAAATCCTAGATTGGGCTACTAAGCTACCCCCATCAAGCTTGACATTTAGATTTTCGACCTCAGAAATCGGTCACAGGATGGATTTTTTCTAGGGCTTGGGTGACCCAATGAGGCACGCAAAGAACAACTGGACCTCGGCCTTCGACCCTTCATGAGTGTCTCCCTACCTTATGGTATAATAATGCTTTAGTGGGAGGATTTTGGCACCCTAATTCACAACTTTCTGAGTTTCAAGTGAGAAAATGTTGATGGGGAGTTATTTGGATCCCTATCCCCAAAATCGTAACTTAGACTACCAACTTATTTTTTGTTCCTCCTGTGGAGGTTAGAAAGTGGGTTTATTATTGTTTTTTTTAGAGTGTGAAGGTAGGATGTGAAGTTGGAGTCATGGACCAACTTCATTTTTATGATGGTGTGCACAAACAACCTTTACTAAAAAAGAAAATCCCACAAGAGTTTCAAGTATCTAGCAACAAGGTTTCTGAATGAGTGAGAGTGTGTGTAAGGAGTGGTGATGGTGGAAAAGTTTTTAATAAGTTACATTCAATATTTTAGCATGGTGGACATCGTGTGGTCCTTTACTTGTCTTGTTTAGATAACTTACTAATTTTTTTCAAATGACACTTGCAAACGAAAGAATCTTAAGCTAAGATGTTGGATATGGTAATCCTTACTTTGACCCTTTTATCTTCCTACGATGTTTTCTAATCTAAGAAATATTGAAAAATTGTCCCTAGTTTGTGACCATATGGGCATGTATGGGACCTTTCAATGCTTTTACGTTCCCTATGTGATTTACTCTAGAAATTTGAAACTATCATAAGATTGTGCACTTGTGGGCATGTATGGGCCCTTACAAGTCTTAGATTTACGTCCCAAAATGAGATAATAGGTATTGGCCTCTCCTAGAGATTGGTTGATTTTTCTTTAAGGGAGATGAAGACTTGTTTAGGAAATCACTTTTCTGATTTCCAAGATCACACTAGGGTGCGAGGAAAGAGCATACTCCAATATTGATTAAATAAGTTTCTAGTCCCAAATTAGTGTGATGATTTTGTAAAAAGAAAAGCAGATAATGAAATTCACATGCTAAACTTTAGGCCATCCATGTGGAAAGTAAGGAAATAAAATATGCAAGGGTTCTTTTTATCCTCCCTAAATTTCTATGTGTCGTTTTAAGCTATGTATGCAAGAGTGGATCTCCCAACCCTCTTTTAATGGATTTTACAATAGTGCATAAATCAACTCTAAGCTACTTGGTGGAAGTGATTTGCGCAAGACTTACAATTTGTGAAAAAATAAGACCAGTGCACTACTAAACCATAAACAGTCGAGGAGATAGAGTGAAGTGCATGTTTTAAGAGTTTTGACAGAGTGTGGGTATGCACAGACCACACGCCTATTTTCTACGAACCAACGTGCACACAGAGAAGATGGCGGGACCAAAATTTTGAAAAATTACACTCAATGTGGGATGAAATCTTGCTCTCTGAAGGTGAGAATAGACCGGTTTCAACCCCTGAAAACACAAGTGAGTGAGAAAGAAAAATTGAGTAGCCTATTTGGGGAGGATTTTGATCCAAGTCCCCAGTATGGTCGCCAATCTGTTGGGTTCTTTTTCTCACTTGGGTGAGCAAAAAGAGGTCCCTATCCAGTTAGGATATCAAGAGATCACAACAATTTGTTAGTTGATTAGTGGCTCAACTAAATAGAAAACAAGCAGTAAATAACAAGGAAACAAAACTAAACTAAGCATGTAGAAAAAAATAGATGCAAGAAAGAGACACAAGAAATAGCCATCGAATGAGACTGATCTTCGAATTGATAACACCATGGAGAAATATGGGAACTTATGAGTCCCCTCTTCCTCCTTAGTAAGACTCTTGAGTCCCCAAATACAAAGTTTTCTCTCTTCTAACAATGGATAAAAATGAAAATACAATGGTGAAGAATTGATGGTTGAAATTCTCAAGAGGAGAGAGGCACAACCCTTGCTATGAATGCTCAAAGAGTTCTAGGATAATTATGGCTTCTCAAAGACAAATTGAACAACATAACACTACTCAAATTGCTTCTTCTTTTTTGCATACAATGGCCCTTTATTTATAGGAGGATGGAAATTTTTTTCCCAACTAGTTTCAAATGTGAATGGGAGGCCCTTGAAGGTATCTCCCATACTTTTCAGTGATCCCAAGGTGAAATTTGGGGCCAATTTTGGGTATGGGGGAGATCCACTCCATCCCAAAAGTGGTTGAGGCCTGACCAAAATCATCAATGCACCATTTCCGCATCCGCACGGGTTTTCCGTCTATCAGTCACGTAGTCTGCACATTGTGTGCATTGTATGCCATGTTAGACCATGCATATGTGTGCACACGCTGAAAGTGATGAATATGCGCGGCATTTAAAAACTACTTTTTCATAGTTTTGTGCTTATCTTGCCAAACTGAGGGTAATCCTTCCATAATTACTGGTAGGATGTTGTGCTTCTGTTGACTGTTTCTTCATCCATTGTCTATGCTTTTGGTGAGAAATTTTCGGTAATAACATTGTGCAAGCCCTGTTGACCAATCTTTCAATGGATATGTTTCTTGCAAAAGCTTCTATACCAATAGATTGATGTTACGATATCATGGCTCCATTCTTTTGGTTCTTGAAAAAAATACCGGTGAACTAAAATCTGGGTACAAACCTTCTCAACAAGTATGATTTTATGTAGACTTAAACCCATCACAATGAGATGATTTAAAGGATGTAAAAGGAATCTCATCGATTTGTTCAAAAGAAATTTGAAATCCTATAGAAGATTGTGATCACCGTACCTTAGTTATTTCATGATGGTGTCTGCTGAGTATAATCAATGAGTGTTTGTTGCTCTATGAAGAGGTTGTGTCTGAGACTTTCAGTACATGTATTCCTTTCTCAATCATAAAAGTTGTTTTCATTTACGGGGAGAAGAAATAATGTACTTCATCTCTAGAATGCACCTCTAGTAACAAAACATCAAGTTTCAATTTCCCTTTGACTATGTCTAAGCATCTTGGAAACAATGAGGGTTACATAGCACATACCCATAAACACTTTAATGTTTTTTTTTGCACCACAAGCTCCTAAGTTTGAATTTTAAGGACAAATGATCTACCTATGAACTTGGGTGAGAAGATAAATATCTCCTCCTTGCTCCTATGAATTCAAGTGAAATTCATATTTTGATCATCATACATTGTCAAGTACCTAAAGAAGCTATCAACATAGTTGACTCAGAGTGTATGATCATTGGTATTAAACAAGCATTAGACATTAGCAAGCTGACTACTGACATTTTAGATACGTCATTAGAGGAAAATTGTAATGCCTCGTTTCACCTAGAACTACTTTTTAGACAACAAAC